>APFE030871182.1:0-26579 GCA_000404065.3 Pinus taeda | reverse complement strand
CCTACGTGCAACAGATGTTGGTTACAATTCTGATATACAGATGATGTATATATTGTATATATTGCTTCTTCAGGAAATACCCTTGAGTCGTGAAAAGCATATCGAATACACTCATGCTCATTGCATACAGGAATCAATCTTTTAACTTCTGGGGTTACCCTTCCCACGATTAATTCGTTTATGCTGTCTTCCATCGAAATCAGGAAACATTCTATTGCTAAATAATGCCAAAGGAATAATGGTCAGCGCTACGAGACATAAAAAGGTAATCGTAGAAATTACGCTAAAAATGGCTGCAATAACCTTTGCAAACGGAGATGCCACTTCATCTGCATACTTGATTGTCGCTATGGCAATTGCATTGCTAGGGTATGCGCACGCCCACCAAGCTACAGAGAATCTACATCACGGTCGCCACCAGTTTGTCATAAACAATTTTAATTTTTCACATGATTTCATTGAACAAGCAGAAAACAAAGGTGTGAAGCAAATTACCTGATTCCCCGGAACAAATTGATGCGAACAACCTGCACAATGAGTATATACAATAAGATTCAAGATGTATATACAATGCGATCAAAATGCAGACGAGACTAAACTATTGAACGATTCCTTACAGCCCTGCAGATGTTTGGTGTCTTATAATTGTGTTGGAGTTTTCTTGATGTCTCCTCGCAATCTTAATGAGATTTTAGTTGGTAACGAAATGCAGTGGACTTTCATCCACTTATCCTTTTATCAACGAAAAATTAATAAACGCAATCTCTAAAGATACACCTACACAAATTACTTTCATAAATATTAAATTTAATTTATTTAACCAAATATATAAAAATATGTTTAATATATTATATATAAACTTAAAAAAAATTATGTATAGTTTTATTTAAAAATTAATGATTTATTTGAATACCAAATATATTTAAAATACAATCATAAAGGAAATCCTTAGATTCTTCCAAATCTTTTGACAATTTTGAATTTTAAATTCATTTAATGCTCTAGCATAAGGATATATTTTTGGAAGTGTATATTTTTTAGGAAGTGTATTAAAATACAATTTGAGTGGGCTTAATGGTTAAAAGTATGTGTTTCTTTTTAAGAGGTCACAAGTTCAATACTAGTGTAGGTAGAGTATGTATGCCTTAGTAAAGGAAACAGTGAGCTAAGTGGAGGTGGGTCTTTTGTCCCACAAACAAGGTGGCCACATACACCAATTTGGTATCTAACTTGGTTGTGACCATAAAAATAGATAATAATAATAATTAATAATTAATGAAAATAAATGGATTAGTTTCATTAATAAATGGATTACTTTCAAATTAAAATATATGTCCTTTCAACTTATATTAAAATAGAATTAACTATTTATAGATTATTCTATTTTAACTTTTACAACTAACTAATATTTATAAACTATTTGATAACTAATTATTTTATTCATGTATTTACTTAATTTAAATTAAGAGTTAAATGTCCCTTTAGCTTATATTTGATTTAAAATATAATTAACTTATTTCTATTACTTGAATTATTTTATGATTATAATATATTAACTTGCTTATTCTAACATATATTTATAATTATAAAATTATCCATTTATGTTTATAAGAAAATTAATAACTGATTTTGCTTATTTAGTCAACTATGCCCTTCATAGTCTAGCTAGCCATTTCTTGGTCAAATATAGCAGTTATCTTTTTAGCTGTTACCTGATCTGGAAATTTGATCATGGGATATTCTGCCTGTTCTATTTATATTGCATAGCAAGTTCTGCTCATTCAAATTGTCCTGACGATGAACCACACTGGTTGGTTTGAAACGCGTCGACTAAAATATATCTATGTGATTTTTCGCCGAAGATTCCTCTCTAAAATTGATATGGATCACAGAAGCCTAAATTCGTTGATGATATTTATGTTAATGAGTCATTATTATCATGTAAGAATGTGTCCCAATCATTTCCAGAGTTTCAAGCATTGTCACACAAGTTTCATCATTATCATTGCAAAGTGTACCTTTAGTGTCACACTTGGGGAAAGTTGTTGCAATGTCGTCATATTGAGGAAATTATGTTGTTTATGTGTTCTTGGTGATTTATATTGTGTCTTCAAGTTTCTTAAGTGTGTGATCATGTTCAAGCCTTGTCCTTTTACATTTTCACCTTACTAATCCTACACTTAGCCAAATATGGAAAACATCCCAACTAAGCAACTCAACATCACTCAACCTTCTTGAAATCTGAACTACACAGTCTGAATCCTCAAGCTTCAACATTTCCTCGTGGAATTGTGAAATTTTCAGTCCTTACCTTCCAGAACTATGCATTGTGCAATCTCAATGCTCAGTCCCAACCCTTGAGCTCCAAATCTACGCAGTCCCTGCCTTCCATTAGTCCCTGCCTTGAGCCCTTGAATTGTTAAACTACATAATCCCTTTTCTTCTATCCCTCTAGAACTTTAAAGTGGGAAGCCTCAAGCCTCAAACCCTTTGCCTAACCCCTTAATCCCCTCAAATCCACAAATGTCTTACCCTGGCTAGCCTGAGCTATGAAATGCACAATCTCAAGGATTAGTTTTTGCCCTTCACCTCTTGAGTTGTGAAACTATGCAATCCTTGAGCCTGTGTCTCAACCGTCCAACCATTTCTAGTGTAAGAATGACTTTTAACTTTACAGGATCTACTGCTATTCCATCCTTAAATATTTTTCTTCCCAAATACGGTATTTTATCTTGATAAAATTCACACTTGTTGAACTTAGCATATAGTTGATGTCCACGTAGAGTCTGCAAAATTATTTCTAATTAATATTTATGCTCATATTGTGTCTTTGAATAGATCCAAATATCACTGATAAATATTAACAAAAATTTATCTAGAAACTTGCTAAAATGGTAGCTAGTGCATTTATAAATCCAAATGGAATTGTTGTAAATTCATAGTGTCCATATTATGTTCATAAAGCTATTTTAGAAATATATTCCTCTCTAATCCTTAATTGATGGTGTCTAGACCTTAGGTCTATTTTAGAAAAAATAGTTGCTCCCCTCACTTGGTCAAATAAATCATTGATTCTAGGCAATGAGTATTTATTCTTAATTGTTAATCTATTCAACTTCTTCTAATAAATGCATAATAAAAATGTATGATCCTTATTTTTAATGAATAATATTGGTGCACCCCTTGGTGAAACACTCAGTCTAGTATACCCTTTATTAAAGTACTCTTTAAGCTACATTTTTAAATTCATTAATTCTGGCACACTCATCTAGCAAGGTGCCTTAGATATCGTTGCATACCTTGGTATTAGTTTCATAGAGAAATCAATGTCTGTCTTAGGTCAAAAACTAGTAATATAATATAGGAATACATACTTGTAATGCCGAATTACTTTGAGAACATCCAAGAGTCTAGATTTTGTTTCCTATAAATGATATTTTGCTTGGATGGAAAACAACTTACACTCTTTTCTAGTATACATATTTAATTGTAAGGTGGATATTTGTATAACATAAATGGTTCTAGGCATACCTTTTATACTTTGAATTTCTCTTTTGTCCATGGTACATGTAATACTTTTATCTAGGAAGTTAACAATCACTCTATGTCCTTCCACCCAATCCATCCCCCCTCGTATATCGTATGAAACTAGAGGCATAATGTTCAATTCATAGTGGTTTTCAATTTATGTCAATCAACAAGGCATGCCTTCACCCAATTGGTGATTTTCCTCTTTGCACCAATAGCCAACTAAACCAACCAAGTATTTTTGTATTTTTATGAATTTAATTTACATCTTTCTACAATATGGGGACTAACATAAATCAATAGGTTGGTTCAAAATTTCACATTCTATCTCCACCATGGTGGATTGATGGTTTGTCTGTGGTTCTTCCAATGCCATGTTAATCCAAGGAATGTTTATGGCCACATCATTGGCTTTGGATGCTTCTTTTATATTATGTAAATTATGCACAAATTTTGTTTTATATTGTAGTTTCGCAAAAGATGGAGATATCTATAGCAACAATGCTTTAATGATTCCCTTTCCTTCAGATTTAACCCTTTATTGTTCAAGAATATCTACTTATATCCATTTTGAGTTTGATTTCTTTCTACATGATTATTGTTTTTACTAAAATTCCGATTTTGGTTGCCCTTCCCAAAATTCTTAAAAGAATTATTCATTTTCCTTCCTATGCAAATGTATGTTTCTTTTTATTGGGTGATGATTTTACACTTCCATTTGTTTATTTAGCTTGTTGCAAATAGATCCTCTCCTTTTGAATGGCCTCATCCCTTATTTTGGGCTTATTGTATTCAATTATTTCTTTAAACAAGAGCTGAAGGAAAGTAATGAAATGTTGTACCTTAGCCTTTCCTTGTCATATATACAACACATATCTCATAAGGTCAGTGAATTTCATCACCAGATCATCTCTTGTCATTTGGCTAATTTTCAAATTGTGAGATACTTTGGCCTTATTGTTATAATATCTTCCAATTAAGTATGTTTCCTAAAAATGTCTATGAAATTCCTCGTGGTTAGTGTTCTCATCTTCCAAATTGTGAAAATTTCTGACTTATTCCCACCAAAAGGAAGCTTTCCCATATAATTAGTATGTAGCTAATTCAACTTTTAAACTACTTGCGTAATCATACATGTGAAAATACTGATTAATATTAAGTAGTCATGATCCTTCTTCAAATTCTGCATCATATGTTGAGGGTCTAATTTTCTTGAACTCCCCTTGCAATTCTATTTGCATTTTCATTCCTTGATTTAGAGGTAATTTATTTGAATTTTTTCTCTACTTCATTATCATATTTAGGTTCCTTACTCTCAGCCACATTATCAGGATTATTTTTCTTGGAAGTCTCTCCTCTATCCTCCTCCTCCATTACTAGTTCCACTAACTCAGGATTTGATCTATTTGTTAGTCTTTTAGTGATTTTTTCCTATTCCACATGCCATTAGCAATTTTTAATTGTCTACATAGATGTTTACTAACTCATTTATCAAATATCTAACTATGTTCATCAATTCTACTATAGGAAGTGGCACTTGTTCCCTAAATGTACCCAACTACAGTCTTCACCTATGTGTGTTTCTTCCTAAGGATCTACCATTAATTCTCCTATTCTTTAATTCCTTACTTTCTATGTAAAACATGACATTCATTTTTTGCGAAACAAGTTCATGATCTAAATCATAGTTAATAATATTACAACCTGACTTTGATACCTTGTGTAACAAGTCTTTAAAATTCACTCATTTAACATTCAATATTTCTCAAGTAAAAATTATTTTTTATTTAAATGTGCAATTATTCACATTGCTTGTATTTTGACCATTACATCCTTAACAAATAAAGAATCATTTACGTTTACCATTTTAGGTATATACCTCACATTATGAGGCATTGATTACTTTCTTTCTCATACTTGAATTCTTTGCGGTACTTGGACTATTTAAATGATGCCCAAATTTTTCACATATCATTGAAAATGTTTGTTTCAATTATATCAATATTCTTTATATAATAAATAAATAAATATATATATATATATATATATATATATATAATATTATATATATATTCTATTCTTATTCTTATTCTTGTTAAATGTTAATTGTTATTTTTCTTATGCAAATATTCTTTTCTATATATATTAATTGTTATTCCTTTTTATGCAAACACTTGGCTAAAGCCAAGGTAAACTCCATGAATTTCATTGCTATGCATTCCCATACGTACTATCTTATATGAATAAACATTATGGTGACTATTTCTGCAGGTTTCAATGGTATAATTTTGGAGAGGCTCAATTATGCTTCATTCACGTGATGGAGGCCACATGCCTCAAGGCTCAAGATGGCACATCTCCCATTCACCCGGGAAATACTATGGATGGTGCTGATCAGTTCTAATCATTCGATGGTGGATATATATCCTTGAATCTCTCTCTTAGAACCATCAAGGTTCGAATATATGGATGGTGGTGTTTTATGTTCCCCCTCTACCTTCTTAGGTATTGCGAAGAAATGATCCCCATTTGCTAACTACTTAGTCTAAATTTTCATTCGTTACGGTGATGTTTTTGTCATTCTTTAGTAAGGGTTCTAAGCACAAAACCTTCGTTGTGATTGACAGTGGTGAGGAATTCTTCTTTCTGTTTTGAGATAATTATCACTTCATTTATTCCTAAATATGATTTGGGTCCTCTTTTCTTCCTACACACTTTTCGATGTATAACAATGGTAATGTCAAGGTTAGTGCTGGTCTTGGTTTTGATTTTTGGAATTGAAGGGAAAAATAATATTTTCAAAGTGTTAATTTTTATTCTTCTATAATCCTCTACGTATTTATGGCTCTCGCTTCATGGCTTTATCACAATTCTTCTCTTGGAGTTATTTTAAACAATTGTATTGTCACTCTACCATGCCAGGCCAAAGTCAAGTTCAATTAATCTTGAAAGAAATTTTTGGATATCCTAAGGGATACTATTCGATGTGATATATTTTCCTGACTTTTTTAAGAAAGTAGGTACAGACCAAGTTCCTATAATAGAAAAACTATGGGAATTGATAAATGTGGGTTTTTCTTTTTTTTGCTAGAACACATATACCTCACATATTTTTGGCTATAATGATAAGGTATATAATGGTAAGGTAACATGACTCTAAATTTTTGTATACTTAATTTGGAATGTTGAATGTTTTAAAGTTTTTTTGTTTCCTCTATTACATACATTTATCGTGAAAGATTTATCTCTTCATCATGAAACCTTGGGAATTATATTTTCTTGATTTATGTTTATATGAAATGTATTTCCTCTGAGTTTCTCTCCGTATCTATAAATATTCTATTAGTTACCTCTATATGTTATTTATTTTACAGTCTCTTGACTATGAGTTTTATACATACACAAATATTACATGTATAATTATTTCTACAGGTTAGTTTATAAGACATGGTAAACCTTGTAGACTTAGCTACTAGATTTCTACATATTGTTTGTGCATAGCCACTATTAGGGATGAGCAAGGACTGCTTGCATTCACAAGTTGACGAGGAAATATTTTATTGCAATCATCCTATATGCATGTTAACCTTGTCTGAAGCCCTTATACCTAATCCAATAATTACTTATTTTATGCTATGAAATTCTAGTACCATGTGTCCTTTTGTATGCATATATATAAGTATATTCTTGGTTTGATTACAATGCTACCAAACCCTTTTCTTTCTTTTTGTTTTTATGTTCGAGTATTGACTCACTCTCTTTGTTCAAAGAAGAATCAATGTTGGGATCCTATTCCTAGGTTACCACATTTTTAATTTCTCAACAGAGAGATACAAAGGATCTATAAGGTTAAAAAAAAACCTTAGGATTCTTTGTGTAACACTTTCCCATTGCACACACACATACACACATATTTTTCTCACAAAGATTATGTTGTAGCAATTGCAACACCCTCCAAAATTTTGGCCTGCATTCAATTTCATAACCTCCCTTGAGTTTTTACTTGATGTTTGCATGCATTTAGGCTTAGTCCATGGGATCATGTAAGTCTTTGCACCCACCTTGCTTACCGTTCAACGGGAAGCTTTTGCATGTTAGTAACAATGTCACGCTTGCAACCATGTTCTGGTCGTACACAATGTCTTTGCTTCATGTGTACATGCTATGTTCACTACGTAAACATCTGTTGCACTGACACACTGAGTCATATACACTGTGATACAAGCATTGTAGCAGTCGTTCAATGATCAATCACAAGCTCATGGTTGTTGACTCGCACTGTCGCTTAGCCATGTTGAGCATGTGTGTCTCAATGGTTTGAGTCGTCTCGTCGTCAAGTCAAGTAAGTGTTTGTTTTCCATATCGTGTATGCACATTTTCACTTTCTCACACACTTAGTCATTTTTCTGAAGTTCTAATTAATTGATCACCCTCTCACAACCAAGACTTCACTCTCCCATCGAATCAACCAACTGTCACCCAGAACAACACAGAAACACCAGTAAGCCATTTCAAACTGAGCTGCTTGCAAGCTGATGAATCAACCCTCCTGCTGGTCAGCTGGAGAGTTTGACAGAGCAGTCACCCCAAGACTAACTCCCCTAAAATATTGCGCAGAGGTTACAGACCATGCCCACTCCACTAACTAAGAAAATTGTTCCGACAGGCTAGATAGACACCTAGTGACCATCCCTCTCTCTCTCAGAAAATTGCACAGTTTTCCAAGCCAACCCATCGATCAGTCAACTGACTTCTCACCCAGAAAATTGAATAGATTTCATGAGAAAGCCCTATGTAGCCCAGCAATCCACTCTACTTAGAAAATGCGTCGAGGTGGTCATTAGGTCAGTCTCCCAGCATTAGTATAGTTAATCCTGCTAGCAGCTCCTAGTAGCCCGTTGCCAACACCCTCTAGTAACTATGCAGTTTTTGCTGCCATGCTCCCTGTTGCCCACTACCAGCTCCCTCTGGGAACTACACAAACTTTCCTACCAAGCTCCTGCTGCCCTCTCCCTCCAAAAATTACTTATATTTTACCTCCCCAACCGTCCTAGAGCTTGGACTGCTTCCCCTAAAAACTACACAGATTTTCTCTCCAGTCGAGCCAGATCCTGACGACAGTCACTGCCGATCCAAATTGTTTGTCACCATCTCCCAGTGACTTCAACGTACTTTTTACCAGCAGTTCCCAAAGTCTGCATCCCAGCTCGAAACTTGCCTCGCACAATTTCGTAGCCTTTTTTTCTCTCTCAATCACCTGCATCCAAAACGATCATGCATAATGGTAGACTAGGAGATTTATGGATTTGATGTCATTTAGTCATGAGTAACTGTAGATACAGGTAGATGAATAAACATGGCACGACAACAGATGGAATGAAGAAGGGGAGTACATGCAAAAGGACATGTTTGTGAATGGATGAACAAATGATGCATGCAAAGAGATGGTTTGTAAATGAACAACCATGAAGAAATGTGTCTGACGATGGATGGTCGAACAGACATGTGAAGATGTATTCACAGATGAATGGATGAACAATCATACACTCCTCATGAACAAATGAACATGATAAGCATGCCAACATAAAATCAAGGAGCAACGTTTGAATGCAACATCAAGCGAACCCAACAACCATCAAAGACTCCACACACCTTTCCATGCGGAGGTGAAGCTATGACACACCATGACGACATCCATCAGCCAGCAGCACTGCAACTTAACATGCAGACCAAGAAGAGCATGAATGTACCAACACTATCATGTCAAGTCTTTTCATGAGTCATGTTGTCCACATCACTATTGTGGGCCATATTGTTGGTCAATGTAATGTAATGTGGAAGTCCAAGAGACCCATTTGTCATATGAAGAGTCATGTAAAGTTGAAAGTTCATGGAAGTCAAACAATCATGAGGGAAGTTGAATAGTGACAGAAATCAGTTACACCCTTAGCTATATATACCCCTCATTTGTACATGAAAATGATTTTTCAAGTTGGCTCCTCCCACATATCCTTGAGAATCTGTAATCTTTTCTTTGAGGAGTAAGTAGTGGCTCCACTGGCCCATCCACGAGTTTAGTGATCTATAGTGTATCAATATGTCTTGGAACTTTTGCTTAATTCAGAAGCCTGCTAAAACGCCAACACATTTTCACACGTGTTGTAACTGTTTGTAAGATTTTTCTTGTTATACATGTTGTTTTAACTTGTGTTTAACACTTGAATTCATTCAGCTATTCTAATATAGATATTAATGAAAATGTGTTGTATAAGTTTTTAACGATGTCCTACCCATGTTGTTTACCTCCCAGACATCAGCTATAAACTTTCACATAAAATTACTATAACGACCATCATGCTCATGTGTATGTGTTATATTTCCTTTTATGTTGTGATTGTCACATCTGTGTGGATTCCTCCTTTGGAAGTTGTGCATGTCCTATTGTGGTGTGTGTTCCTAATAGAGTTGGGCTTCCTCCCATCCAACCTGGGACTCACTCCAAATGCACTGAAAGAACATTGACAAAAGTAACACTATGAATCACTAGGCATGTGAAGCTCTCTACTAAAAGACAAAGTAGACCACTCTCTTGTGCTAATAAGCAAGAGCTAAGGAAAACATTTAAGATAATGGAAACTGAACCATCATACAAGATGGAACTCCAACACAAAATGATGTGAGGTCTAGTTGGGACTTCATACCAAGGTCATCCGCTGAATGTTGGAGGGTCCAATACCATCAACATTTCTGGCGCTAGAAGGAGGGCTACCAGTAGTTTATGGTGGCATGTCCTCTCACATTCACTCATCAACCATCTGGTCAAGGTAGCAACTCGCAATCCCTTTCACCTATGTGCGACTCTGAAGTTGGTTACTCCTCACCCCCCACACGTGAGCATGAAATTCCATATCACCACCTTCGCTCCATGTGTCCAATCACCTTTCATTTCATGAAAGAAGTTGGACTGATCCCAAGAATACAAAATCTTCCATATGCATCAAGGAAGCCAAAAACCATTCCCACAGGGGTTGTTGTATCATCAGTGGAAGAAGCAGTTCTTGCCACACCTGAAGGTCTGGCAGAAGTTGTTGAAGATTGAGAGGAGCCTCCAATCTTCCGACAGGGAGAAAAGACACCTTCATGATCTTGGGCTCAGACTCCAGTACAAGAGGTGGAGGGGAAGGTAGTGGAGGAGGCAGAGGTGGAGACGAACCAATAGATTCACAGCCGGAACCATCAAATTTTGAATAAGAGGAGGAGGACAAAGAAGGAGAAGACATGGCTCACCAAAATTTGGAATGGATGACTTAGGAACCATTGGCCCTCCTAGGTGCTTTGCACAAGATGCTGAAGCGGTCCGAGAGGATTATCACAAAGTTTGACCCTAACAGCATGGTGAAGGCAAAAGATCATTTGCACAACTTCTACCTACAACTACAGGCACTTGAGGTACGGTATGATTATGTAGCATGTAGATTGTTTCCATGTACCTTGTATGGTTGCGCAGCTACATGATATCACAGCCTTCTGGCCAACTCCATACAAAACTAGGGTGTGTTAAAATGCATGTTTCTGGAAAAGCTTTTCGATAACGAGACCCGAGCCATGTTGCTCAAAGAATTGGGGAGCTTGAAGATGGAGGGGAAAGAAAAGGTAAAAGACTTGAATAAGAGGTTTTTTCACATATTGAACAAGTTTGCAGTAGACATGAAACCTCATGACTCCATCACTATTTATTACTACACATCCGCACTACTGACCAACATTGCACAGTTCGTTAAGCGAGTTGCGAAACCAACGTTATTGGCAAACGCCGAAGAGGAAATTGCATTGAGAAAGACCTACATGAAATTGGAGACATCAAGGATGATGAACCTACAAAGGACTCTAGGGACACGAGCAAGAAGTCCCAATTGTTGGTGAGAAAAGGTAGATACACAAAAACAAGTGATATTGAAATCCTCATTCGCCTCATCAAGAACTTGACATTAGAAGTGTCTGATCTTAAAGAGTGAAAAATGAACACGTATGTAAGGATCCATCTTCTTAGACAAATACAAGGTAGCATGTCATCACACAACAACTATCTTGTGATGAAAACTATGCATAGATCAGTGTTTCAACTCAAATAGTGCACGAACCCCAAATTTTGTTCATTTGATGAAGATGGTCACTCAGAGAATTCTAGTTCAGGCTAGAAATGAGTTGTAGACTCAGTATACAGTTGTGCACTTAATGTGGAAAACCATATGCAGGAATAAATGGGAGATAAAGATAATGACAAAGATGTTGCACCAGATGAGGCATCAAGATTTGGGCATGTGGTAAACATGTATCAGTGCTCACAAGAAGTGTTGCAGACACTGAGCAACAACCCCAAAAGTGCAATGACCATTACAATATCAGATGTAAGGGGGATCCCCCTATAGTTTGGGAAGTGCAAGAAAAGTTGAAATTATTGATGAGGAAGGTTGATCCCCAGTCGTGCCAAAGTAGAAAATGCAAAACAAGCCTAGGAAGACAGCAGTGGACAAGAGTACATCCATGAGTAGAAAACTGTAGAATACTTCGCCAGACAACACGATCACCAACCTTACCCCGCAAACCTCAGTGAGTCTACCCTCTCTACATTACAACATTGTGGATGACATGAAGAAAACTTATAGGAAAATCAATTTGTTCGAGTTATCTAAGATCTAGAGTTAGCAGGACATCCTGATGCACACACTGGGATAGATAACATCACTCAGTGCAACCTCTACCAACGAGGGAACAAACACATCTCTTGAATCACTTTTGACTGAGCTAAACACACTCCAGATGGAAGAAGCGAAATCATGTTGCCCTCCATTCTTGCTCTCATTCGAAATTTTCAATTGTAATGTTCACAACTACCTATTTAATTCTGGTGTGGCAGCCAACATCATGCCACTCTCCATTGCCAAGAATATCAATGTGCAATGGAGCAACCAATCTACAGAAATCATCCAACTTGATCGAATATATGTACCATCCATTGATGAACTTTGAGATGTGATCATCTAACTATCTCATGACGATCGAGCCCACCAGTGCATCAACATTGTTTTTGTGGACATAACAGAAGCATATGGCTTACTACTCAGCAAAGACTGGTCCAACAAGTTGAACAAATATTTCGTAACAAACTCGTCACAAATGTGGCTGCCATACAAGGTTAAAAACGGTCAAATCTGGGTGTTATCTAAGAGGTATGTGGGCATAATGTCACTCCCATTAATGGCAAAAATGAACCATTGGCCTTCATAGAACTCATGTTTGGAAACTGCCTCCTAGAAACATCGTTGGGTGTTATCCTGCATGGCTAGAGCCAAACCCACCAGACACACACTTGGTTCTCCTTCCTTGCCCAACTGATGGAAATGAAGCACATACGGTACATTCTAACAATAATAATAGCAGTAGTATAAGCAACAATAGCAGTAGTGCAAGTGCATCGAATGACCCATGTACATATGAGTTGTGCACCATCTATTTTGATCGATCAAAGACATAGGATGTCTTAGGAGCTCGATCTATTTTGATCGACCCAAGCTATAGGAAACATTTGATTTGGAGTCACTCGCAATTTGAGTGCATGAACAATGTTTTTAAGTATGAAGTACTTATGTTGGGCTTGCAGAAATCCATTAGCCTCAATGTGGCCACGCTCAAAGTGGTAGGTGATTCAGAGATAGTGGTAGGGAAGGTATATAACACCATTCACTGTTTATCACTACATCTCAAAATTTACCAGCAAGAGGTATGGTGATTGATCTCTAACTTCCAAGCATTTAACATCGTTGATGTAACACATACTCGTAATGTAGTTGCCGATGCTTTGAAATTTTATAGGGATAGATTTACTTTTGAAATTTTATATAGACCATCTATCCTGTATAACATAACTAATTGACGTGTGTTAAATGATGATCAATAGATGCTTCATTTCATGGCCAACACTGACACCTTCAAGGAAGCAACGATAGATGAAGATGAGCACGAGCAATCTCTGCAAGCAGAAGCTGGTAGTAAGAAAGGCCACCTCATCCCTGAGGGATGGTATCATTGGAAAAGATTTATCACTTGTAAGAATCCTTTCAGGGACTGAGGAACAAAAAAACCCACAGTCCCACCATGACGCACGAACTCATCGACTTGGGAACAGAACATGATCTGAAGTTTGTCAATCTCGGTATGTGTTGTGCACAACAAGAGTGGCAAGCCTTTGTCCACTTGTTCAAACAGTATGAAGACATGTTCACGTAGATGTACAATGATATGAAAACTTATGACACGCAAATAATCCTACACATAATTCAAATCAAATAAAGGGTTAAGCCATATCAACAGAAGCTGAGGAAAGTACATTTGTCACTTGAACCCCTCATACAGAAAGAGCTCACCAAGTTGTTGGATGCATGGATCATATAGAAAGTTCGTCATTTTACTTGGGTTTCAAACCTTGTTCCTATAAGCAAGAATTCTAGGGAAATTCGCCTGTGTCTTGATTTCCTTAACGTGAACCATGCCTTAGAGAAAGTCAACTACCCCGTGCCATCTATGGACCACATTATGCAAATAGTATTTGGGGCACAGATGTTTTCCTTACTCCACGTTTTTTAGGATACAATCAGGTTCTGGTAGCAGAACCCGACAAACTCAAAACTTCCTTTCGTACCAAGTGGGGTACATTCGCATACAGAAGAATGTCGTTCGATCTTTTGAATGAAGATGTAACCTTTCAGCGCACCATGGACATCGCTTTTCATAGATTCATAAGACAGTAGTGGTATACCTCAATGATGTGACTATTTTACGAAGGAAACATGAGGACCACATCCGACATCTGAAGAACAATTTTGAGCGATGCCAGAAATATGGGATTTCCTTGAATCCAAAAAAGAGCATAGTCATAGTGTGTGGTGGGAAGCTTCTTGGACACCTTGTTGCCAAGAGCGAGATCAAGGTTGATACGGACCGAGTCTCGACTATTACACAGATCCCTCACCCAACCAACAAGAGAGTGATGGAGTCCTTCTTGGGCAAGATAAACTTCCTTTAGAAGTTCATCTTGAATTATGCACAGATAGTCAAACCCATGCAGGACATGACCAAGAAGGATGCAGTCTACAGCTAGGGCAAGAGGGGAAATTATGCATTCACCCATATTAATAAGGCTATTGCAAAAGCCCCTGCACTTTATAGCCTAGACTTCAAAAAGGAATTCCTGATATACATCTTCGCCTCCAATAATTCGTTCACTGCAATACTCACTCAGGGACGAGATGAACAATAAATGTCCCATCTCCTTCATGAGTGCAAGAATGTAAGGAGTCGAACTCAACTACCCCACCATTGAAAAACAAACATATGAAGTTTACAAGGCAGTGAAAAACTTCAAACCCTACTTGGTAAATAACCACTATGTAATCTACGTCCCTCACCTACTAGTCCGGACAGTGCTCGTACAACAAGAATTGGGTGAATGACGTTTGAATTGGATGACATTCTTGCAAGAATATGATCTTGACATCAAGCCAATTCACATGGTAAAAAGTCATGGGGTTTGCAGACTTGCAGCCGAAGCAGTACATGCGTAGGAGGAAGAAGAACAACTCGTTGGCTAGGAGTAAGAAGTTGAAATGTACAATGCAGTGTGATCAACACCCACTGAAGACATAAAACCTTGGCATGTAGATGTGTGCCACTACCTTGATCATGACACCATATCCTCTCACATTTCCATTAGACAGAAGAGGGATTTGCACCTGAAAGCTTTAGCATATCACTCGGTGATGAAATGCTTTATAGGAAGAACAACAACAAAGCTTTTCTCAGGAGGCACATCAATTAGTAAAGGTATGACAAAATCTGCATGATAGACCCATTGGGGGTCACTTTGCAGAAAACACTACTCCACAAAAAGTTATCCAAGTCAGTTTCTACTAGCCCACATTATTCAAGGATGCACACTTATACGCCCACAAGTACCCTATCTGTCAGTGATGTGCTGGCAAGAAACGAAGTTCAGTAGCCCCACTACACCCTGTTGAAGTGACATAACCATTCCAAAAATGGGTCATGTATATCATTCAGGAAATTTTCTCACATTCATCAAAACAACACCGCTAATTGATTACTTCACGTGATGGAAAGAAGAAGTTTTGCTCAAGCAAGTAAATGACTAGGAGGTCATTAGCTTCCTCCAATAAAACATCATCTCATGCTTCGGTGTTTCAATATCACTTGTGTTTGACAACGCAATGTAATTTTCATCTTTGAAACTTTATGATTTTGCATTACAAAATGGTATTGTGCTGAAACACTCATCTAACTACTACCTACAGGGAAACAGTCTCAGAGAATCCATGAACAAAAACCTTATCCACATAATAAAAAAGAATGTTTACTCTAAGCAGCACAACTGACATTATATCCTAACAAATGCAATATGGGCTCATTGCATAGCACCCAAACCATCTCTGAATACCTCACCATACTTCCTGGTCTATGGTGAAGAAGCCATCCCACCACCCAACATCTACTTGCCTACACTTCAGCTATGTCAAGAATCCCAAGGCAAGCCTTTCCAGCTAGTTCAACATAGGATGGGTACACTCTGCAAGCTTTAGGAAGAAAGGATGAAAGAAAAATAAAAGTTTACACTCCACTAGAACCATATCAAGAGATGGTTTGATAAGAAGTAAGCTAACTTTGGTGTTGGTGACTTGGTCTTGAACTGGGATAAATCCTATGAAGACAAAGGTAGGCATACAAAGTTCCAGTCCCTATAGATTGGTCTGCATAGAGTCCACGAGAAGCTAGCCCACACACATACTATTTACAATCACTTGACAGGAAGATTGACAACCTTCCTTTCAATGACCAAGATCTCAAACATTATTTTCAGTAGGTTGGGCTACACCCCACACCATGTACGTAGTCTGATTATTTCTTATTATTTTCACTTTGTTTACTTTTTTTTATTGTTTTGTTTAGTTTGCTTGATACCTCGCTATTTTTGTTTTCTAGAAATAGGTGTTGTCATGTATAGAGTTATGGCTTTTGAATGAGTATGTGGCTGAGATATGAAGAGACTTATGACACTGCAACACTTGGCCAGTCTTGTATTTGTCTTCTCTGTGCTTGGTTATAACCTTCATACAATGATGTCTTAACGGAAAATACGAGTCGTCTGTACGGGAATATTTGGTCCAACCATGAACCTATGTCCACATTGGGAAGCCCCATGCATGTACTTAGCCTTCTTCTTTGTGTGTTCAAGCTCATCCAACTAGTAGAAATGAAAAAGGGGAAAATATAAAAGAGTAAACCTATGTCAAAGGTATTACATGCATGCCTCTCTGAAGGAACAACCTCTTCTCCTCTCAATAAGTTGGGATCCCTCTTCCGCCCAAAAAATAAGTAAGTTCCTATGCATAGTCCTCTTAAAAAATACAAAGGTGAAAGAAGAGAAAGGCTTCCTGTGTAGAGAGGTGAAGCATGCAACTCCACTGGGGTACTGACCAGGCTTGCCGGCAGTGGAGCAATGCGTTTGTTCTTGCATGACTCCCTTGGGGTACTATCCGGGCTTGCTTATACTTATACTCTAAAAATCTTAAACTCGCAAGCCAAAATATCCTTCCCGATTTTGAAACACTATGATCAAGCTGAAATTTTGTTGTGTTTGACTAATTTGGCAAAAGGTGAACCATGTCTATCCATGGGGTAAGTGGGGAAGCCGAAGTAACCCACACAATGATTCAATACTCCCATAAAGACGAAGGACATGTGCTATCAATAAACCAAAACAGACAAGCTAGAGTTCTACCAGTGTGTCGCCAAGTGTTGTAGCGGTTGAAACACCCTCCAAAATTTTGGCCTATATTCAATTTCAGAGCCTCCCTTGAGTTTTTACTTGATGTTTGCAGATTCTCAGGCTCAGTCGATGGGCTCATGTAAGTCTTTGCACCTACCTTTCTTACCGTTCAACGAGAAACTTTTGCATGTTGGTAATAATGTCACGCTTGTGACCATGTTCTGATTCGTGTGTACATGTTATGTTCAATATATAATCATCTGTCGCACTCACACACAGAGTCATATGCACTACCGTACAGGAATTTTCACGCTCATCCAACTATCAATCACAAAGGTCACTCTTGTCGACTCACACCGACGGGTAGTCATGTTGTGCATGTGTGTCTGGATGGTTTGATTCATCTCATCGTCAAGCCATGTAAGTGTGTGTTTGCAAGAACCTATATGCACATTTTCACTTACTCAAATACATAGTCGTTTTGCTGAAGTTCTGATGACTAGATCACCCACTAACAGATGAACCTTCACCCCACCATCAACTGGACCAACTATCACCCAGAAAAATGTAGAAACGCCAAGAAGCTATTTCAAACCGCGCTACCTACAAGTTGATCAATCAACTGTCCTACTACTCAACCAGAGAGTTTGACTAGGCAGTCACCCCAAGACTGATTTCCCTCAAAAATTGCGTAGAGGTTACAGACCATGCCTGCTCTACTGACTGAGAAAATTGTATAGACAGGCCAAATAGACACCGAGTGCCCATCCTAGTCTCCCTCCAAAAATTATGCAGTTTTCCTAGATAGCTCACCAGTTAGCTGGTCTATTTCTCACCCTAAAAACTGCGCAAATTTCATGAGAAAGCCCTCTGCATTCCAGTAGTCGGCTCAACTTAGAAACTGCAAAGAGGTGGTCAATAGGTTAGCCTCCCAACAATAACATAGTTTTTTGCACTAGTAGCTCCCAATAGCCTGCTGCTAGCTCCCTCGACGAACTGCACAATTTTTGTTGCCAAACTCCTCGCTCCCTACTACTAGCTCCTTCTAGGAACTGCATAGTTTTTGCTGCCAACCTCCTCGCTACCCGCTGCTTGCTCCCTCCACGATTTGCACAGATTCTCCGTGCCTGGGCTAGACTGCTACCTTCAAAAATTGCATATATTTGTCCTCCAAGTGAACCATATTTGCAGACAGTCATTGCTTATCCAGATAGTTGATCATCGTCTCCCAATGACTTATGCATGGTTTTCACGAGTAGTGCTAGGAGCCTGCATCCCATCTTGAAACTTACCTCGCATAGTTTCATAACCTTCTCTTCTCTCCCAGTCACCTACATCTGAAACAATCATGCATCGTGGTAGACTAGGATATTTATAGATTTGATATTGTCTCATCAACATGGCACGATGACAAATGGGATAAACAAGCAGAGTACATGCAAAATGACATCTTCGTGAATGGATGGAAAAATGATGCATGCAAAGAGATGTGTTTGCAAAACGACAACCATGAAAATATGTATTCACAGATGGATGGATAGACGAAAGTTCGAAGATGTGTTTGCAGATGGATGGATGGACGAACATACACTTCTCCCGGATGGACGAACATGTCAATCATGCAAACATACAAAAAAGGAGAAACGTGTGAATGCAACATCAAGCAAACCCAATGATCATCGAAGATTCCGCACTCCCTACCATGCGGAGTTGAAACCATACCATGCCATGAGGACATCCATCACCCGGCAGCATTGCAACTTGACATGCACACCAATAGCAACAGGAATGTACCAACATTGTCATATTGGGTCTTTTCATGATTCATGTTTCCCACATCACTATTGTGAGCCATATTGGTGATCAATGTAATGTAATGTGGAGGTCCAAGAGACCCACTTGTCATATGAAGAGCCATGTAAAGTTGAAAGGTCATGGAAGTCAAACAACCATGAGGAAAGTTGAACAGTCACAAGGGTCAGTTTCACCCTTAGCTATATATACCCCTCATTTGTACATGCAAAATAATTTTCACCATGGCTCCTCCCACATAGCCTTGAGAGTATGTAATCTTTTCCTTGAGTAGTAAGTAGTGGGAACAATGCCCCATCCACGAGGTTAGTGATGTATGGTTTATCAATGTGTCTTGGAACATTCACGTAATTCAGAACCCTGCTAATAGGCCAGTAGGTTTTCACACATGTGTTGTAACTATTTGTAAGATTTGTATTGAACACTTGTAATACATGTTTCTTTAACCTGTATTTAACACTTGAATTCATTGAATTGTTCTAATACATATATTAATGAAAATGTGTTGTATAAGTTGTTAATTATGTACTTCCCGTGTTGGCTACATCCTGGATATCAAAGAAAACCTTTCATGTAAACTCATTATAATCACCATCGTGCCCACATGGATTTCCTGATGAGTGTTGTACATGCTATCTTTCCTTGTATGTTCTGACTACCACATCTATGTGGATTCCTTCTCCATAAGCTGTGCACGTCCTATTGTGTTGTGTGTTCCTAATAGAGTTGGGCTTCCTCCCACATAAGTTGGGATTCACTCCCACCCTCTCTCTCTACAGTGAGAGAACCTTGACACAAGTAACACTACCAATCACCAGCCATATGAACCTTGCTACCCGAAGACAAAGAATACCAATCTCCTATGATGATAATCAAGAGCTAAGGCAAACAATTAAGATAATGGCAACCAGACCATCATACCAGATGGGACTCCCACACCAAACAATGTGAAGTTTAGTTGGGAATTCATGTCGAGGTGATCCCCTGAATGTTCATAGTTCAAACACTGTCAACATAATATTAATAGTAAAAAAAATTCCTTAGACTCATTTACGTCCAACAATTTCAATAATATTTTTAACAAATAAACAAGCTATTTCTTTGGACATTCTCATTCTTATTCCTACTTTCAATCATGTTTGATCTTGACACTTCATATACATATTACAAGATCATAAACAACTCAAATACTTCTCTAAAATTTCTGGAAATATAATAGAAGTTGTTGCATTCCTCCTAACTATTGAATTATAGGCTAATTAGTTCCCCACAAGCTCTACAGTGCTAGGAAACTAGTTTTCAAGATTTGATAGTTTTTCACCTCCTCGAGCCAAAGCAGTGTCCTGCTAGTTTTAGGCATAGGTCCAGTCTTTATCTCCTATCGGTACCTTCTTTTTAAATTCATATTGTCTTTTATCTCTCATGTTTTTTTTAAATGTCTTCCACCCATGACATTTATCTCCCAATAAGGATCCTCTCTCGTTGCAAAAATAGAGTATTTTTCCCTTTTTGATCTTTTATGTTCTTTCTTAATCCATAATTGATTTTCGTTGCTTCTTGGCAGTTAAGAGTAACTATTCATGTGATGGATCTTATTGTATTTACAAAAATAATAATATGTAAAATAATTTTAATTTATTAATAAAAAAAACATTCACATTCTCATAAAAGCTTCACTTATCACTTTTGAGCTTTTCAGTCACAGATAAACCTTATACCGTCATAAGTTTTTTGAGAAATAATTTCGCTAAAAATACTGCAACTAATTTAAAATCTTACATTATCAAAAACAAAAAACACACTATATAATAATAATAATAATATTTAAATTCAAAATTCTACTTATTATGATGTATAAGAAATAATCATTTCACATGCGACGCAAATTATGTTGAAGCTATATCCACAAATCTGTTGAAATGTTCCGACAATATACTCCAAAGTGACCATGACCTAAATATTTCTGCACTTTTCAAAGTACTTTTAACTTGAAATTTGCAATTTAAAATAAAAGTTGAGTAAATATATCATTTTTAATTTTTTTTATATTATATTATACGTGTTATTTATAAATTTAGTATCAAGGAAGATGTTTTCATTTAAATAAGATTTTTAAAAAATAATAAAATAATAACTTATAATAACATTTAATAAAAATTAAGTAATAACAAAAATCAATTTCTGTTAATAAAATAAAATATTTTGATTCCCCATTAATTTATATCTATTTAAACATAGATAAAATAATTGAAAATAATGAAAAAAATAATTTACTTATAATTTTAAAATGATTTGTAATTTATTCACTACTTAATATGAAGTTCACAACTTCTATGTAAAATAGTATAATTGACATTACATGATATGTAATTTATTCTATGTTTAGTTGGCATGTAATAGTTAAAATAAAAACACAATAATAACAAAAGGAAATATTTTATTGGGAGTCGTAACTAAAATATTTGAATGTCTAGATTAAATAAATAACATAATTGTATCTTAAATTTACATATAAGGAGAAAAACAAAGTAGTTAAAATTAAAAATAGTATTATATTTTTACTTTTCATTGTGAAGGATGTCTATAGTTTACAACATTCTTAATATGAAGTTAATAAAGAATATTTAAAAAATATTAATAACACAAAAAATTATTAAGAAATATTTCATAATATATACACCCTTATGTTATATGTTTTCTATAGGGGTAATATAAGATATTTAATATGTAGAATGTGAATTGAAATAAATATTTCAATATAAATATTATATTAGCGTGGTTCACTATATCCACTGACAGAAAAATCTGGGCTCCTCTCGGCCTACTGGCAAGGCCTAACCCCAAGGGCTTCGCGTAGAATTGACCCTGTGACCTCCAAATGGCGAGGCACGGTTCTTAACCAACTCAACTATTACTTGGGGCTAATTAATTTAAAAACAATAATTTCAACCCTGAACGGAAGGGAAAAATTACAAGAAGTTCGGATATTTGAACAGCTAAGATCATGAATTATGAAGAACAAAGCAAATCTCACCTTTCTCAAAGGTTGTAGGGATTCCTACGTCATTCCTACATTCGCCAACAACTCTATTTATTCGTTCTGTCGAGATCTAGCTTACATACTTTTTGATCTATCCTGATGATGAGCCAAAGTGGATTGCTCGAAACGTCGATAGAAAGAATTATGGATGCAATAATCCTGGAAGAAAACTCTACACAAAATACAAATCGCAGAAGCATAAAAACAATAATTTCAACCCTGAACGGAAGGGGAAAATTACAAGAAGTTTGGATATTTGAATAGCTAAGATCATGAATTGCAAAGAACAAAGTAGATCTCACCTTTCTCAAACATTGTAGGGATTCCTCTGTCATTCCTACATTCGCCAACACCTCTATTTATTATTTATGTCGAGATCTAGCTTACACACTTTTTGATCTATCCTAATGATGAGAAACAGTGGATGGATCAAAATGTTGATACAAAGAATTATGGATGTGATAATCCCATAAGAAAACTCTACACAAGAAGCAAGATTGTTCGGAGTGGTCCGTGGAGGAGGGGGGGGGATGAGCATTGTACATGCTCCTTGAAGTGCACCATCTAGGACTCCAGCTTCTCCACTTCATTGGTTAGCAAATTCTGACCTCGCCAAACCACCACAAGCCATTCCCGAACATGACACTCAAAGCAATGCATCTTGTTCAACATATCAATAAGCACTACACGTTCTTCTTTCCACACCCTCTTAGAGGTTTATAGGTGGTCTAGTATATACTGAATCAAATCCCAACGATTATCCAAATAGCTATGACGTTCCACCATTACTCCACTTCGAGCTTGTCTCTCTTTCCGCCAACTTCCTACGCCCCTTCAGCATGTCCCCCCACCCCCCTTCGGAGTATGCAGGGTGCTACCCCCCGAAACCAACCAACTAACCACCATGACTACGACGAGCCGCAGAAGCTTCTTGACCCACTCTGCCAGCCATCTGACCACCCCCACCAAAGCCTGGGCATGCCTCTCCTACCATTACCACCTGCAAGTGAGATACTCGACCACCCGGACTAGTCGATATTTACATAGTTGGGAGGAGGTAATGCGCATTGCGTGGCTCCAGATGCATCTTAACAAGGCCACAGACATAAGGAAAAGGAAGAATGAGCAAGCAATTACTAACCCACACCCAAATTCTGACTACATGGAAACTCCCCAACCACACCAGAAAAGTGTTAACGAGTCCAACCAGGGACGCTGCGAGACACCAAGAACCCAATACAATAGTGAAACAATTAACCACCAAGTCACAGATTCCAGCCCCTAGTAGACAAAACACTGATCAGAAGCCCTGAGTGCTGACACCTCACCACCATGGGAGACCTTTACAAATGCAGAACCGTATAGGAGAGTCATTCAGAAGAGGAAACCTATTACTTTCCAGATATAAAGAAGAGCCAAAAACTTGAATACCCAACACCCACGACAAAGCTCGCTAGTCGACCCAATTACTATGTGTCGAACCCTTATCCCTCGCAGAGAAGCCAGAGGCCACAAAGTAGAAAAGAAAGAAACCAATCTAATTATTATTATTATTATTATTACTACTATTATTATTAAAAGAATTAATAGCCGAGTAAAACATATATATTTAAAAAAAAACATGTATTGTGATTCTTAATTATAGAGATTCATTTCTACATAATCATGAAAATTTTTAAGATTCAATTATAAAATTTCTTTATTTATACATAATCTTTATTACAATACCATGATCTCATAGCATGGCTTATCAATACTATATGCTCAAAACCTTCAAGTCATTTAAATATTTTAAATTTATTTCTCTAAAAATATATTTGAGTAACCATCCACGTAAATAATATATAATTATTAAACTTGTAAAACTTAGATACATCTATTGACTTAATTATTTAAATTAATAGAAATAACATAATTAAAACAAAATACAAAATAAATAAATATAATATTAAATAAAAATAATATTATAAAAATAAAATAATAAATAAAATAATTACTTTTTAAATATAAAGAATGGCATTTCTCATTTATTTTAAGTTTAAATAAATTGATTTTATTTATTTTATATTTTCTTCCGTTAATGTTAAATTCAATGTCATTTTCTTATTAATTTAAATTCTATGACTATGAGAGGGTTTTTATAATCTATTCATGACCATTAGAAAAATTAATCAGGCTTTTAGTATACAATAGATATCATTTCCATAGTTGGTTAATCAAAAATTATTTGATATATATAGTTTTTATTAAATTTAAAGTTTAAATTTTAAGAAAAGAGTCGAGAGGAAACCATTTTTCTAAAAATAATTGTTATATCCAAAATCAACCTAATTTCACAGATCCCTGAAGGGTTTCTTCGATTTAATTTAACATTAAAACTCCCCAAACATAAACTTAATTGAAAAATTAAAATTCCCCAATCTTAATTGAAAAAAAAAATGAATTACCATGTCAAATAAAATATAAAGCATTTTTCAATATCTTATCTCCAAGAATTAAAGCATTTTTCAATATATTATCTCCCAACATTGAATTGATGCATGAGCTCATTATAATTACCTTTCACACCATCTGAGAAAAAAAAATACTGGATCCATAACTTTCTAAGCCAGAGGTACCCCTCACAAATTGTACCAAGATTTGAAGTGCTGGGCCTCAACTTAAAAGGTCACAAGGTGTTGGACAGAAAGCGCTGTGTCAAAACTATTAACAACGCTCAAAACATGCCGTATATGGAATGTGGGGCCAGTTGACCCACTGGAAACCGAGAAAGGGGGACATCTTCGTGGAGACGGCGTGTATTTCACTGTATTATTATTAATCACGTTCAAATAATACAAATACGAAACCTCAGAAAACTTTTCCGCGAAGCTTCCTGTGACGGGGAAAAGATTTGCGGTAAGAATTATGGATTTCATTTCACCCACTTTAAAGAATTGGATAATGTCAATGGTTGAACCCTTTGTTACAGCCATGTATTTCCATGGTGTTCTGAGAGAGAAGGAGAAGGCTCTTCATCGAACTCTGTTGGGATTCAAAAGAACCATGCCGGGATGAATGCTGTAAGCGTTGCAGAGGCGAAGTGTAAGAATAAGAATGCTGTGAGGTCGGATGGTTCGTTCAAAAAGTATTTTTGTGAGAAAGGGAGCTTTACATCACAAGTAAGAGTTGGGTTGGAGTTTGAACAGCATTCTAACGAGGAAAAGGGTTTCTGTCCTTGGAGAAGGACTGTGAATGGACTTGATAAGCCCTCAGATACAAAGTGCATTCCTCAGCCAGTGGATCTCTCTGTTGTTGGAGAGCGTTCTAATTCGATTAATTTAGTCCCCAACCAGTCAGGTTTTGGATCTCCAATAGAAGTCAGCAGGGGATTCCACCACACGACGCAATCGGATGATGATCAGGATGGTTGTTCTAGGTTTGTGACTACTTTTAGGTTTATAATTGTAAAGGGTGAAATAGTTAGTTGGGTTTTTATTTGAAGTTTTTTTTCTGTAAGCTAGTAGTGTTGAGGATACAATATGAAAGTAAGTTTTATCATTAACTTAGGTTTCTGGAGTTTTGGGGGTATGGAATCGATTTACCATAGTCTGAATCCAAACCATGTTTGTTTACTTATAGGATGTTATTGGTAATTTCGTTTGTTTTGGGGTATGGAATCGATTTACCATAGTCAGAATCCAAACCATGTTAATTTACATATGGGATGTTATGGGTAATTCCGTTTATGTTTGAATGCAGGCCGACTGCGCCCACGATTCCCGGCAAGCAATCTGGTGCGCAATTGACCATTTTCTACGGTGGAACGGTAACCGTTTATGACGATATTCCTGCAAATAAGGTTGGGGGATTATAACGTTATGTTGTAGAGAAGGCCCTTGTAATATTTGCAGGAACTATTTTGTTGGATCAGGTGCACAGGAAACATAAATTAAACACACACAGAAGCAAGCACATAACACAGTATTTAACGTGGTTCACCCAACCAATCTGGGCTACGTCCACCAAACATAGGCATTAGGAATATATTAATCAAAATTTGGAGATTACATCAATGAAATCCTCACACTCTCTCTCAGCTATCCGTATGAGAACCTATTTTATAGTAGAGAGAATCTAATTGCTCTCACATCAAATTTAGGATGCATTAATTTGCTCCCAACAACTTGGAGATAATCCAGCAACAGATTTCCTATTGTTGTCACCTACAGAGATTTCTGCCTATTTTAGTTTAAACAAAAAATCTCAACAATCTCCACCTTGACAACAATTCGTCTGATGCCCTGTTATTATTATTTTATCTTTTCTGCAAGCCAAGAGAAGCCAAACACCAGCGTAGCTTCTCCAACAAAACTGGTT
>APFE030871168.1:12737-25258 GCA_000404065.3 Pinus taeda | reverse complement strand
ACTCCCCGAAATAGTACGATTCTATCCATGCGAATGAACGTGTCGAAGTCGAACATGGTAGAAACCACTTGATTACCAATCAATGATGTAAACTGTTAACAAGTGTGAGAGAAACCACCAATAATGTCAATGGATCTCAAAGTACTCAGTACAATCCATGAGATGTGAAAAAATGTGTTGATGTCGAACATGTCACGGAATCCTTTGATCGAAGGTCAATGATGCAAACTATCGTCGAAGGCGAGAAAACTGCCATTGAGGCATGCAGATCCCAAGATACTGATGATTTCTAGATCATCTTTCTAGATAAAGAGCTGAGGTCAATAGAAAGCGATCCGTCATAGGCAAGCCCACAACACGAAATCATAGATCAAGTTTGAAGAAATTTAGTTGCAAGGACTGACTCAGGGATGGTCAAGATGGATGACAGATATTTTGCAGATGAATGGTTTATTTTCACTGACCTCTTGAACACATAACAACATAGCAGATGGTTTGGTGACAATTGACCCAAAGTTCATACCCAGAAGCCGGCTGAAGACTTTCAATGTGGTTTGATCAACTGTTAGGCAAAGGATTTCCCAACCCAGGTGAATGAAAGTGTCGTGTTCAAGAGTGGTTACAAAGTATGACAAACAGGCTCATTTTTCTCTCTTTTCCCCCACCATATCTAGCAAGTACCTCTTTATTTTTTACAAGCTTGAGGAGGATAACATGTGCTTGATTATAAGCTCATCCTTCGGATGAGTCCAATTTAGTTTAAATTCGAACCCTAAGAAGGAGTGGTCCATTCCTGTTTGTAATTGAACAGGTCCTTTACTATCGAAATTTAACGAGTCCAGTATAGGGGAAACTCTGTGTTTTTCAATTTTAGAGAGTCTGAAAAAACTTAAGAAGACTCCAGGGTTGACCTTTTTCGTAGATTTGTGTCTCCCAAGCCCGAAAAAGTATAAAATAATACTTGAGATAACCGCTTGATCTTTACAAACAAGGAGTACCTTTTGTAATTAGTGCCTCTGATCCGAAAAAATAAAAAAGCGATCAATGACACGTCATTTTATGACCAATATCAAATTCAAAACAACAAAAATCCAGCAATCTTTTCGTGTTTTTACGGTCATAAAAGGGTTGTAAGAGGACCATCTTTTTAGTTCCGTTTTAACGAGCTTAAAAAGAAAAACTCGGCAATCTTTTCATGTTTTAGGAGTCAGAAAAGAGCTTAAAGGTGACTCTAATGTTTTTTCGTCAAAAATGACCGATTTCGCTTGAAAAATCCGTTATCCTGAACAAAAACTCAAACATTACTCATAGCTGTTTAAAATGGGTAAAAATGTTGCAAAAATTACCTTTTCAAAGTGAAACATAAACAAATTTACAATTTATTTATTCAAAAAACTTATAAAAAGGACTTTTAACCATTCATTTTTACCATTTGAGATTTGGGTGAGAAAAAAGGGCTTTTGGTCAAAAACTTCTCGTGAAGATTTCGGAAAATCCGTCCGTCGGAATCGAGCGTTGTCTCCTCCAGGTAATCCACATCATCCTACTCTTCATTTCTATCTGATTCAAATTGTTTTTTAGGGGTTCATTTTATTTTTTAGGAGGTTTTTAGGTTTTAAAACCCGTGCGTGGGGGCTTGCGGGTTTACCACAAGGGACCCGCGTACCCCAACTTTTTTACAATGGGAAAAAAGTCGGGGTACGCACCTGCCGTGAAGGCAAGGTGTGGGCCTCACACACTGTCCCTAACTAGAGGGTGCGTACCCTACGCAAAGGTTTTTAAAACCTAATGAACTCAAAAATTACCCAAAAAAATCAATTTTGTATATTGTAATTCGCCTTTTTACTGGATGTAGGATAAACATCATGCTTGATTGGCGAGAACGGGAGCATGAGGACGTATATCTTGCCACGATGAATCATCAACCTTCGATTGATGCATTGAAGGCATGTGGCTTGTACAAATTCTGGGCCATTCCTGGCATGAGGGCCCAGGTGGATTTTCTGCAGTGGCTGGTGGATAGATGGAGCATACAGGACCAGTGCTTCTTCATTGGTGGGCACCAGCTCGAAATAGAGATGACAGACATATACGTTTTGACCGGTTTGCCTAGGAGAGGTGAACATTTGACTCTATTCGGGGCTAGGGTAGGTGGCCAGTCCGTCGAGAGCTTGCGGCTAGAGTACTACAATGTCCAGAATCGAGACAAAGGGATAGATAACAAGACCATATCCCGTCCTGAACTCATGGTGATTGGGTTTATAGTTACCAAACTCTGCGGTATCGCAGCACTACATATAGCCACTGGATCCCAGATGCGGATGGCATTTGACTGTTTTCGAGGCACCATTTTCAACTGGTGCGATGTTGTGTTGGCTAATGTGAAAGGCCAACTGACCAGGGCCAAAAACGGCCAACTGAAGACCTTTGGGTATGGTGCTATAGTTGTGAGCTTTGGTCTGAAGAGGGTTCTGATGCTGATCCCGCAGCACCTCACTCTTGGATTTGGGCTTCCTCGAGAGGACAAACTGATGCGATGGGTTACAGTTATGGCTCGTCATCGTGATGAGAGGACAGAGGTCGTTCGATTTAAACCTGAGTATTTACAATGGTTCGAGAAACAAGTTTTTTCTATCCAGGACTTTCCTTATGCTGGGTATATTTTCATGGTGACCCAGACATGGCTCTTCCACCAAGAGAGCAATGGGACGACTTAGGTAAAACCATTTTCAACATTTTCCTAATTTAATTTTTTTTTGTGTTTATCTCTTCCCAAAACTGATAGTAAAAGTTTCAAATGCAGATGTGGGCCCACAACGACTAGCTGCTCTCTGGCCTTACGAGAGGAAACAACTAGCTACAACGGCACCAGCCCCACAGGACGAATTAGCAGAGACTTTGGCCGAGTTGGAGAGCCATCTAGAGCGCTTGACAGGGGACATTCCAGAGACTAGCATAGATGACATTCCTCGTCGTCTTCAGCACCATGTGATTGGGGTCCCAGGATCTTTTAGGAGGTTCCTTTGTAAGGTGGCCCGTATAGTGGTTTCTTATCGAGATCATCACCAGTGATAGGATGATCGCCTATTGTAGTCACATATGACATTTTTGCTTTTTGTAATTATCATTTTTGCCGATCATAAGGTGTTTTTCAACCTATGATTGAGGATGATGTATATTTTGACACACTCCTATATTATATCACTATTACCGACTTATCTTGTTAAACATGTTATGGAATGTTTTTAAATTTACTTGTATGATTATTGCACATGTCTACTTAACATTTGAGAAGCAATTGCATCTGCTAATGTATTTAAAGATCTTGGAATATGCTGATATTCAATATAGTCAAATTGACGTTCCAAGAGACACACTCTCAAAAATAATCTCAATAATACTGGATTTCTAATTGCGTATACTCTATTCAGCTGTAATACAACGAGTTCAGAATCTAACCTCACTATCAAACTCCGAATCCCAAATGAAATAGATTCAGATAATAACTCAATCACTGCACTATACTCTGCAATGTTGTTTGTTGTTTGACCGAGACTTACCCCATGCATAGATAACAACTCGTCAGAGGGTGATTAAATAACCCAAGCTGCAGAAGAAATATTCCGTGTACTACGACAAGCACCATCAGTGGGACCAATGTATGTTTCGAGAGGCGTCGACATCTGCGATATCATGATAAAACCAAGATAAGCGGGAACAATGACAAAAAACACTCTCTAAGCTAAGCACACTTTATAATCTAAAACACACCAGCTAGAAAGAAAACTAACCTAACTAAAAATCTCCACACTCATTTTAAGCATAATACCTCTTCAGGGAAAGACCATTTCTGGGTTTACCTAAAGAGATCCCATCAAAGTCTACCAATTCATAGGCCCCTTTTACTAGCTTTCGCTTGACAACATAGGGACCATGCCACATAGGCACAAATTTTCCAGTGCCTAATTTATCATTTGCCTTATCGTACAATAAGACTAGATCTCCTTCTGAAACATTTCGAGGGCTCACATTTCGATCATACTGAGATTTAATATGTTTTTCATGAGATTCGATCGGTAATGCAACATCGCGTCAATTCTCATCTAGCTGAGCCAATTATAACAAACGTCTTTCCTCTTCAGAAGTGGCTGGAAGTAATTTGATGGCCATTCGCAATGACGGGATTTCGCACTCAATTGGTAACACAACTTCGAGACCATAAACTAGTTGGAAAGGAGTGAACCCTATTGACGTTTTTACTAAGGTTCGATATGCCCAAAGCGCTGAAAATAGCATGTGATGCCAATTCGACTGATGAATCCCAATGATTCGTCAGATCAAGATGACTAGAACTTTGTTGATGGCTTCAACCAGACTATTAGCTTGTGGGTAATAAGGAGTTGAACTATCATGACGCAAGCCAAGATGGCCTGTAAGTTCAGTCATCATAACATTTCGAAAATGATGCCCATGATCAGTGATAATCGCTTGTGGAACACCAAACCTAGCAATTATATGATTGAACACGAAAATCGCAGTTGTTTTGTCGTCTGCCTCAAATGTAGGCATCGCCTCAGCCCACTTGGTAAAATAATCTACCGCAAGGATGATATATGCATGCCCCCCAGCCGAATGAGGGTTACATGTAATAAAATCGATACCCCATTTGGCAGAAGGACCAACGACAATTATAGGGTGAAGAGGAGTAGGTGGAGCGTGCATCTTTCGATCAAAAATTTGGCAGTTGTGACATTTTCGGACCGCAATAATACAATCTTTAAACATAGACGGCTAGAAGTAGCCAGCGCACAATATCTTTCGGGTTGTGGCATACCCAGACATATGACCGCCACATGCTCCAGAGTGACAGTCATTTAGGACTCTTTCAGCTTCCTCATGAGTTAAACAACGTCGAAAAACAGAGTCCGCCCCACGACAATAAAGAGTATCTCCAATAATTTTGAATTGTTGGGACTGGAATCGTATTTTTCGACATTCTGACCGTGAAATATCTGAACAAAAGGATTGGCTTTGGAGATAAACAATGATATCGTTGTACCACGGATCCAAAGTTCTGATTAGAAACAAGGATTCATCCGCAATGGGCTCCTCTGCCATAGTTTCTGTGTCAGCACGCGGGAAGTCACACATTAACTTCGCAAAAACTAAATATTTCTTTGAATTAGACTTTTCAAATTCCAAGTCGAACTCCTGCAGGATCACAATCCATTTGAAGTACTTGCCCCCCAACAATTGCTTGGTCAAAATATAGATCATAGGGTTGCAATAAAAAATGGCTGTAGTCTTACGTAGTAAAATGTAATGACAAAAACGTTGGGCATCTTGAACAGTTGCCAATGCCAATTTCTCCACATGTGAGTATTTTAGCTCAGTGGGATTTAAAGTTTGACTAAGGTAATATATCACATGTTCAGTACCGAATTCATCTTCCTGAACTAACACCATTCCGATGTTGGAATGGGAGGCAGGGAAATACAAGAAGTAGTCCTGGTTGTAGTTGGGAGGATGCAACAACAGTGCATGGGTCAACGCGTGTTTTAGTGCATCAAAATATTTCTCAGCTATCTTGTCCAAAAAGAATGGAGTATTATGTTTCAACAATCGGGTAAAACCCTTTGTGATCTCACGTACTTAGGGATGAATTGACGTAAAAAGTTTGCTTTCCCTTGCAAACTTTGGAGTTGGCGAAGACTCGAAGGAGGAGGCAATTTGATAATGGTTTCAACCTTCGAGGGATCAACGCGAATGCTGGCTTTCGAAACAACAAACCCCAGTAACCGACCCGGTTCAATACAGAAAACACACTTGTGGGGATTCAACCTATTCCGATAATTCCTACACCTCATAAAGATTGCCCTTAAATGGACGAGATGATCAGCTTGATGTAATGAATGAGCAGGCAAGTCATCAAGATAGGGTTGCACAATGTGCTTGATATCATGAAAAGCATAAGACATGGCCTATTGAAAAGTTGCATCGACGTTCTTGAGCCCAAAAGCTAATTTTCAATAAGAAAATGTCCCCCATGGACAAATGAAATTCGTTTTTGCTTGATCAGCGGGTAGAATATTGATTTGATTGTATCCGGAAAAACCATCCACGAAGGATAAAATTTCACTACCGGCACAATCATCGATGATTTGATCAATATAGGGAGTTGAGTAATTGTCCTTTGGATAGACTCAATTAATGTCCCTATAATCAATACATATTCTTATTGTCCCTTACTTTTTGTTAATAGTAACAATATTCGATACCCAATCTGTTAATGGGATCAGATAAATGAAACCTGCTTTGAGTAATTTTTCAACTTCTGCTTTAATTGCAGCAGCTTTTCTTGGGTGAATCTGACGCAAACGTTGCCGGACGGGTTTAGCATCCGGGTAGGTTTTGATTTCATGAATAATAATTGTGGGGTCAATTCCTGGCATTTTCTCATATGACCAGGCGAACACGTCGCGAAATTCTTGAAATAAGGCCTTAAATGTTTGAATTTCATCTTCTGTACAAGAGGCACCTATATGAACGTTTTCAACAATTCCAGGCTTAACCGAAATGTCAAGGGGAATAGTTTGACAAATATTTCCCAAGTTTAACTCAGAATCAGGATGTTTCATTGGATTCTGAGCTTCCTTGACATATTCAGCCGTAAAAATTGATGAGAAATCATTTTCAAAACGATCTCCCTCGGGTAAAAACGAAGATCTGTGATGAAGATCTTCCCATGGTAACTCATCGACGCATAGGATTTCACGAATTTGCTCATCAATTTGAACAAGTTCAGAAAACGTTATTGAATCTGAGTTTGATGTTGAAAGTGATTCCTGATGGACCACATTCATTAAGTCAATTTTGGTTGAACATGTGTCGGAGAACGACTGCACGGCCTGATACGGAATTTCATACGAACTCAAATGCATAAGATCATCAAATGAGTCTATCTCAGATTCAGAAGGTATGATCCAAGGATCATAAACAATGGTGTCTGATGAAATCATATGAATGATTGCAGTAGAAGACAATGCGTTGATAGGAGGAAAAGGAAAAGTTCCCAGTAAACCAGCATCTTTAACTAGTCCTACTCCAACATCCTTATATGGGATAGTCATTTTACCAACATGCTGAATGCTTTCAGCAGAGGCTGGGTCGGATGAAAAGTAAGACAGCTGGTCTAAGGTTATGATATTTCCATTATGAGGGAACTTTATAAGCCAAAAGACCGACAAAACAACAGCTGTCATGGCGTAAGACCAACTACGACCCAAGAGAAGGTTGTAATCCAGAGGGGCATCAACCACCTCCACATCTAGATTAACGGTTTTACCTTCAACCCCTATAGGTAAATCCTGTAGAATGCCAAAAGGATGAAACCCGCGACCATCAAAGGCCTTTAGAATCGTCGGGGATTGATTTAGTGAAGGAGAACCAAGAGACTTCCAACACTGTATCGACATAATACATGTTGAAGCTCCCTCATTAATCACAGTCCTATGAACAGGTCTATTTTTTACTATCACTAGAATCTGGACAGCCATTTGATGAGGTAAGCGCGGTGCACTATTTTCTAGATTGAAAATTAAAAGGTTCAGGTCCTGAACGTCAACAGCTCCTATAGCCAACAAAAGTTATTTACGCTGTGCTGGACATGATTGCAGCACTTCCAAAGCCGACATTGCTGAAGGTGAAACAACTAAATCTTCAACAATGTTATAGTTCTGAGCTGCTCTCGCATGTGGATTGAAAGCCAACTTCCGAAGTATAACCTTGGTGGGCGGTTTGATTACTAAGTCTAGATTAGGTTTCTCGATATCTAGTGAATCGGAAACAGGAGCTGAGGTTGATGGATTAGAATGAGAAGATTCTGCTTCTTTACCATCAACAAGACTTTTACTTCCATAATCTTGCGATCGACTCGCAATCCTAACATGGGACATCATCAGTATGGGTTCTTCATTGGCACTTGAGGAAGAACCTATCATCTTACTGTCTTGATTTGGAAAAGGATCCTTCAAAATAGCAGGAGTTTGGGAACCTTTGACAATTTTCGCAACCTCTGCACGATGATGGACCCCCTTTGGGTTCTTCAAATTTGTCCTGATGATGGACCCCCTTTGGGGTTTGAAACGTCGACTCAATGAACAAAAGGCTGTGGACAATCCGGACCATACCACTTAAAAAAAAATTCCACAGAAGCCTAAAATCTAACACAACTGAAAATGAGTTAAAAACGAAGTAGCTAACTGACTAAAGTTATAAAAAGTGGCTCAAGGTAACTCAATGTACCACTTGGCTGCAAGACCAATTAGAGTGCGTCGCAAAAGTCTTAAACGGATTGAATCATTTGAAATGAAATTAGACGCACACCAAAGGTGATAAGTCATCACATGGTTCGACGGGTCCTCTCCTTATTTGCCTTCAAACTTAGGAATATCACTAGGCAACTTATTCGGCATTGGCGGCCAAAACGGACGATAGTTAATTGGATCGTTCGTAAGGCGCATCAAGTCAGGTAAGTCCAAAGTTGTGATAAATGGTAATTGACGATTAGGGTCCCTAAAACTCTAGGCTGTCAGACCAGTCCTAGTAGGAGGATATCCAAGATAACTAGGGATTGGAATTGGCTTTTGGGATATTATATCCTCCCAGAAAACCAGGATTAACCGGACCGTACTGGGGTTGATGAGGTTGTTGATATGTATACAAAGGGTACGGTTGATACTGATAGACTGGTTGCTGCACAGTAGGACCGAATTGGTACTGTCCTTGGTACGGTTGTTGAATAAATTGAGGTTGACTGGTGACAACCGTACTTAAACCTGGTTGTCCCTACAGGCATCTGGACCGAAGTGTGGACCGTGGGTCTAGAATGAGGTAAAGATGTCTAAGGAGTAGATACAGGAACAGTAGAAACTGGAGCTGTCAATACTCCAGAAGAAGGTGGGGTAGATGAAACAGATGTTGCGGTAGTTGCAGCAGTCGATTGAGGCGGAGTATGAGGCGTACTAGGCCTAGACTGAGAAGCTACAAAAGGTGCAGAAGTTTGAACAATAGACTGGACAGGTTGCTGGGGTGAACCAAAAACCAAGGGTTGTCGATTTTGAGATGACAACTACACATTCGGTTGCAAGATCTGTTGGGATTGAGATGGATCCCACACTACATTCATTCCAGGGTATGGACCCGTAACAGGTTGAGAATATTGAGGACCATAACCGAGTTGAGGGTAGGGTTGATAGTTCAATGGTAAATTTCCAGATCCTTGAACATATGATTGACTAGAAGGTGGTTGGTAACCTTGGGGTTGATAACCCTGAGGCACATACTGATACTCGGGTTGACCTTGAGGTACATATTGATACTAGGGTTGACCTTGAGGTACATATTGATACTGGGGTTGACCTTGAGGTACATATTGAGTCTGAGGTTGACCTTGAGGAACGTACTGTCCCGTAGGTATGTACTGTCCTTGAGGTTGCTCCCCAGTTGCAAACTGAGTACCTTGAGGTTGACCCCCAGACACAAACTAGGTACCTTGAGGTTGCCCCCCAGGCAATACTTGAGGATTTTGAGGCTGCCCCCCAGGCAGTGATTGGCCACCTTGAGGTTGAGGATTGGGAATAGTACCCGAAATCATGAGAATATCTTCTACACTCAACGGTTTAGTACCATTATTTCCAGTTAATAACCCTTTTTCAATAGGTTGAGGAGATTCTCCCAAAAAAGTACTAGAAATTGACTGATACCCAACGGGAACAGAAGGACCGTCGTACAAAAAGGCTTCCGGAGATTGAGAAAACATGGACGACTGTATCGACATATTTAATGGAGGATAGTAACCTCTACCTATTGGGTGATAAGAAATATGAGGTGGTGAAAAACTTAGTCCTGGGTTTTCCAAAAAATTAGTCAATGAAAGATACCAAGCACTGCTCCTAGGTGGACTATAAAAGATTGATTCACGCTCCCTAAGCTCTATAACAGGTTGATTTTTAGGGATAGGGATGCCTTCTTTTTTTTCCGGAATAGCAAGTTCTTCAATGGCTATTAGTCCAGAAGGAAGATTTTGGGTAATTATTCTTTCTACCCTAGGTGAACTAGGACCACTAGAAGCTAGAGAGGAAAACCTTGATATTGGAGTAGCAGTAGTTTCAGATTCGGGTTCAGATATTTCAGGTTCTTCACCTATATCACTAGTAGATGAAACACTACCAGTAACTTCGGAAACAGACGCATACTGTGCACTATAATCTGCTACTAAAGCTGAAAAATCAGGATATACCACCAAAGAAAACTCTCCTTTTTCAGGTGACCCAACTCTACTATCTCTAGGAGTTACCAGGGCCCGTAGCCCTTCAGGCTGGCTCGGTGAAAACTCAGGAGGTTGGCCCCGAAGTCTACGGGACTTCCTTGGTAATTTAGCCACGGTTAAAAATTTTAAATACTTCAAACGAAAACAAAGTAAAATCTCAATGAAAACCACCTAAAGCCTCTAAAGAACCAAACAAATTGAATCACATGCCTAAAGAATCTAGGAGATCAAACCACACACAAAAAGTAACTTTCCATACTGAAAACACTAGTTGGTGATGAAACCCAACATCGCAGAGTGCAATACAGAAATAGCGGTTGGAACAGTTACCCCGAAAACCTGCTTAATGAATAGACTAGCACAAGTTTCTCCACTAAACCATCTCGAGTGAAGAGAACCCCCCAGAAAATCCGAGTGAGTCTAGCTGACGTCTGCTCCAGGTACAGTGGGATCTTCCCACCACAATCACCTTAGGAAGAATCCTATAGAATATGGTCACTATGGTTACCAACAGAAATAAATATACCTGGCAGAACAATCTACGATCCGATACGCATGCAAGCGTAGAGTAGCAAGCTCAATCCCCTTGAAGGTTCCTTGACATAATCCAAGGTTTACCGACCAGTGACCCCAGTCTCCTCAACAATGGTTAATCCGAGGTTTACCGTTTTTAATACGTGAATATCTGGCATCGTTCCTAATGAGGAAGGATTGAATCCCACACTGGTTCGGACATGATCTCGTGCTTCTCCTTTAAGAGGAGCTTTCCCAGAGCATAGATGCAACAATTGGATTTCTCTCCTACCACAAGATACAGCTACTTGTTTGTTTTACTATCTTCGAGAGTTAATTACTCCCTACTCCAAGACACTAGCCTAAGCTATGTTGGTGTAATAGAGCCCTAGAAATAAAACGATTTACTAGATTGATTTTACTTTAAGTGTTATTTTATTGGTTTTTGATTAAGTCAAGAGGTGTGGAGATGAAACTCGTGGTTTGAAGACTCGACTCGAAATCACTAAAAAAATGCACTTAAGATGATTAAACAATCTTTTCTCTTCAATGAACTTCTAGCTAGGAAAGAGTTTGAGAATGCAAATGTGTGTAAACACAAATCTTTCTTAACAAACAAATTAAAAGAAGAGTTTTTGTTCTTTTCCAATGCACTCAAAACGAGACAGCTAGTTATTTTCACAAAAAATTCCCTTTTCTTTCAAACGCTCAAATACTACAAAAACAAACTTTTTCAAAAGATATTTTTGTACTTTTACAAAACACTCAAAACTATGAATAAAGAAAATCTTGAGATCTACAAACTATAAAAAACTATTTGAAGTAAAAGCTTACAAGATGTCTTTTTCAAGGATTTTTTACTTGGCGATAAGAAAAACAAGGACTAACTTGTCCAGAATCACAAATCAGTCAAAAAACAAGTGATTTTTTGTTTTCTTTATAAAAATGAAATCCAAACTTTTAACACAAGCTTTTTCGAAGTTTTGCAAAGAGAAAACACAAGATGGATTCCTCAACAAAGGTAGATTTTGCAAATAGTCAGACTCATAAGAAGGCCAGTAAAAACCAAGGTGATTTGAGGCTTCTACATCTTCTAAGGTCTGAGCTACTACACGACCAAAATGAAAATCAAGACCAGCAACCAAAACTTCTAGGAATTTCACCTAAAACCCTAACACCAATGGAATTAAACCAAGGAAAGCTTTTAAAAAGTCACATGCAGGTCTGGATAGGGGATAACAACATCTAAACAAATACTAAACTAATTGAAAGAACAAGATTTAATTTTTTCAAAATTTTAGCAGGGTCCACAGGCCCAGAGTTTACACAGGTGCGTGCATGCTCTGTGTGCAAAGAAAACATGTGTACAAGTACGCATTGTGTTACAAGCACAGGGTGTGGGCTTCTCCTAAAGTTATGAAAAGCAAAAATAATCCTAAATCTACTAAATCCACCCAATTCCACACACAAGAATCCAAAAACAGAAACAAAAACACAAGTTTCTCAGGTCAAAGTCAAAACAAGGAAAACAATCAAGTCCCCAACAGAGTCGCCATTTTGTCATACGGAATGAGTCGAGGTTGCGGACAAGATCGACCTCCCTAGTATCTAAAGATATCTAGTGACAAGCAAGCCAATCAAAAACTATCTTTCTCTAAATATGCAATTAAAAACAAAG
>APFE030871168.1:0-12717 GCA_000404065.3 Pinus taeda | reverse complement strand
TCCAAATGAGCTTCCTTGAAGTAAGTCTGCAAACACAAACAAGCAAACAAATTAAATAGCACCTGAAAAGCCAATATCATAAAGCATATCCATCATAATGATAAAGGAGATTATGAAACAAACCACGTAAGACAATTTGTTGAGAAAAATGAATCTGATTGTATTAATTCAAATCAAAGATAAACTTTACAACCTGTGCCTTGATGTTGTACAAGCTCCTCCCAGGGTCCGACAAGAAGTCTCCTCTACTTTGACAAGTTTCACTCACTTCCCAATGAAGTCAAAAGGTATGTGATCTTTCCTGTCAAGCTTAACTAGGAAGTCCCAATTCCACTAGCATTTACCCTAAAAAATGTTCAGCTTCTAACCTCCCCAACAACTAACCCAATGCCTTAATTTATAGTGCAATGGAGGGAAGTTACTAGGTCCTCCTTCAAAGGGATAAAACCCTCCTTCAAAGGGATAGCTCCTCCTATCAAGGGATTAGCTCCTTCTCTTTTGGGATGCATGAACCACCTTGGAGGGAACAATCCACGTCAAAATTCCTTCTAGAATCATCTAGAATTAACCCAAAGTGAGTTTTTTAGAATAAACTTGCGCCTTTTTTTACTTTTACAGGGGTACGCACCCACCCCTTTACAGACAGAGCATGCAGATATGCAGTTAATATGAACAAAGGGTGTGGGCCCGCAGGGAAAATTGAGAGAAAGTGCGGAACCAGAGCTTTATTGATTTTTAATGTATTTCTCTCATTTGTAAAGCTTGACATGAAGAGCTGAGGTCTGAGACTTACTTAGGAGGAAAGTATAAGTGATGATAGACCCATACTGACTACAAATAGTCATGGTGACGATATTTTTGTGTAACAATTCCTTCCCTTTGAATATTGTGAATACCAAAGATTTGCATGCCTTTGATCTTGATCCAGACCCTTTTTCTGAATCTTGTGATGCCTGTCTTCAAACTGATGAGCCTCAAGAGACCAGGAATGATTCTACGCCTTCTATACATACTCCTATACCTTGTAAAATTCCAGATCGATACAAGCCTCTGATTTTACCTCCTATATCCCATGCTTTCCCTAAAAATCATGACCTATATCTACTAAGATTTGATGGTGATTGTGACAACATCACTGCTGAGAGACATGTATTGAATTTTGAGTCTTTTCTTGACATTTTTGAAGTTGATGAAGAAGATGCCAGTATTAGGATTTTTTCTCTTTCCTTTCAAGGCAGAGTCAAGAGTTGGTTCAAAACCCTGCCTAATGCGAGCATCTCAGATTTCGAGTAGTTCGTCAAATTTTTCCTCGATGGGTGGGTGTTCAGACAGAACCCTTTCTTGATTATAGAAGAGTATAACTAGCTAGAAAGACTACCAGGGGAGACGGTATAACAATTTTCTGCCAGATTTAACCAAGCCTATTTTTCGATGTCGGTTAGTATAAGACCTCCTCTTGGATCCATTCTCTTGCACTACCCGAAAGCCTTTGATCTAGAAATGGAGTGTCAACTGAGAGAAAGAGACCTTGCAACACTTGAAGAGATGCAGAACAATGTAGTAGATGTAGAGGCTCATTTGCTGATCATAAGGGCAAAGTTGAAGGAAGAAGAGGTGAAGAACATAGATCCAGAGGAATCAACATCTTTAGAGGTAAAGCTCAACATTTTGGTAAGTGCAGTGGAAGAGATGATGCAAAAGATGACCACAAGGAATGAGTATGATGTTCAAGATCATGGCTCACTGATTGAAGAAGAACAAGTTGTTGATCCAAAACATTTTCTTTCTTATCCCAGTTGTCATAGATCAGATAATGATAGTTTTATAGATTATCTTGGAGAAGAGAGATCTATTGATATGACATGTATGCTTGATGATATATTTTGTACTGATCATTTGCCTCAGTTTAATCAATATGATGATGATTATGTTCTCCAAACAGAAGCTAGTCTTGCAGACAAATCAACAGCTAGTTTGTGGGAGGAGGAAGTTCACTTTCTGCAGTTCGAGTACAGTGATCAGCCATTGCATATCAGCTATGGAAGTGAGGAGGAGAGTGCATCAAATTTTGGAGTACGTGAAGGATCTTTACTTTTTTGTTCTGCTTCATTTCAGATCATCAGAGACAACTTTCATGTAATTAGAAATCAACCATTGACAAGTTTTGATCTCGACCATCTTGAGGGCAATGAAATCCTTGTTCAAGACTTCTCATATTGAGATTTGCAACCACCGAATGACGTTGATTATCAAGATGTAGATGAAGACCTGGAAGCTGGAACATATGATCAAATGATGCAAGATGATTATGAACCATTCTGTTTTGAATCATTTCAGTTTTTGAAGGAAAATTTGCATAGTATATCTTCAATAAAAGATGGGCAACTTGTAGAAAATCATGTAATCTCATCGGAGCCAATAGAAAATGGGTTGCAACAGTCTTTTCAAGTTTTTCACGATCCAGTCGCTGATGTGTTAGACGATGTCTGTAGTCAAAGTCCTTCTCCATTAGCTACCTATGAGCTTGAAACGTGTACTGATACAAACTTAATCCAACAACCAGTTTCTTTGTCATTTTCAACAGGAGTCTCGTCACAAAGCTCAGATGAAAGTTTGCATTCATGTTACCAGGAGAAGAAAAGCAATCCATTGGATGAGCTAAGTCCTAGTGTGCATGAATTTCAAGATCCTTATGCAGTGTTTTTGGAGTCAGGTAGAGAATCCATATCATTCAACGGATCTATTTACAAGTTTTCATGGGAGTTGCCTTTCAATAGTTCTTTCTTGTTGTTCATAAGCAAGCACTTTTGGAGAATGCAAACAGTAGCCAGAATTCTTACTTGGTTCCATTGGTTATTTCATTTCACTTGATCAGGTGATGAATGGAACAGTTAGAGTAGGTTTTATTGAATAAGCTCTATTTTGAGCATATTTTCAAGTTTGTCAGTTGTGTTTTAGTATTGAGTTAGTTTCAATTCAGTTTGTATCATCAAGTCGTCATTTTTCAATCATGCATTTCAGATTGAGTTTTTGACTCCATCCCCAATGGATAAGGCACTAGTCTGCTCTCCCAAAGATCTGTGGTTCTTGGCACCTCCAAGGAGCTACCATCCCCATTGGAGCCAATGTTAGTGTCAATCTTTGCAGCCTTCCACCAGTGATCAAATATGCTCTTACAAAGTGGTCTTAGGGTGTCAAAGTCAAATTTTGTCATTTCAATGAGGTTTCAAGTAAAATTTGGTCATTAGGTATTAGGTCTAGGATTTGTTGTCACTCCTTTCAAATTTTTCCAAATGTTGGTCCATGTCACCATTCATCTGAGTGTACCATCATTCAAAGAGATGTCATCATCATTTCAGGTTCCAATGGGTCATTTTACACCTTGTTCGTGCTTCAGTTGTGCTTAGATAAGGCTCATTTCCCTCTCCTAGGGTTTTGAAGGTAATTTCTCTTGGATGGTCAAATCATCAACAGAACTTGTGTCCTGATGCTCATACACCTTCCCTATCCTTAATGTACCTTATTAAACACTTCCCATCACTGATATCCCTCAAATTCCTCATTTTCTGACAAACCCTAGTTTCTTGCTACAATTTGACAATTTTCTAAACTAACCCTATGTTTTTCACTTTTGGACCCTTTCCCCTCACTCAATATTTTAAATTCCACTTTCCTCTATTTCCCAACATCCTTCCCTACTTCCCAATATTTCCTCAAGAATTTAGAAGCCCCTTATCCCCTTCATTTCACTTCATTTCGACAAATCCCCTGTTCCACACATTGGGATAGGTTTTACTCAAATGATGTTTCTAAGCATGAAACAATACATTTGGAAGCCATAAGAGAGGTTTTTGTCCAAAATAGACCAAGGAAGAAAAAACTCCTTCAATTTTTACACAGGTGTCATGGTTTTAGAGAAATGTAAAAAATAAAGTTGCCTCAGGAGGGTTGTTTCACTTCTAGAGTGGCCTTGGGAAACTCAAGATTTCACATAGCTTGGTTGGGAAAATGACTCTCATAATGAGTGAAATGCTAACTATACACACAGATCTTTCCAATGAGCTATCATGAGCTCAATTTGGACTTGAGGAAGACCTTCCAACGTTGACTGCAACAACACTCTGCATTTAGGCAGCCTCATTTTGCACATTTTGACCAGTCTTGGGAGATTTCACTTTTGACAGGGCAAATGACCTCCAAATTGGACAATTCAAGTTATTTTGGAAATTATACTGAATAATATTTCCAATGAGCTATCATGCACCCAATTTGGACAGCGTGAAGGCCTCCAAAACTTGATCGGAAAGTGGCGTTATGCATAGAATCAGTGGCAATGTGCACAGAAATTTTCAACACAGGTTTTTCCAACAGGTGTGTAATGCCACCAGCACTATACTTTTGATGGGGGCCTCTATTTGCAAAAAAAACTACATTTTTGGAATCAACATGAAAATTTATGCATGCTCAGAAATGGCTGAGAAATTTTGACAAGTTCTAGACCTCTAAAAGGGCCAAAAACATCCAAAAAGTGCCTTCTCTGCCACTTTTTTTCCACACAGGAATCAGTCTTGGGAGATTTCATTTTTGGAGGGGGGAATGGACTCCAAATAAAAAAAAATCAAGTTTTCCCATAAATTAGACTCACCATGCTTTCCAATGAGATATTCTGCACCTAATTTGGACTTCTGGAAGCCTTCCAAAACTGGCCTGGAAAAAGTGCTACGCATAGGATCAGTGGCGCTGCGCATAGGAGGAAAATTTGCGAGTTTTGCCTGTTTGTTCATAATTTCGCCCAGTTTATTGTTAGTTTGATTTTTTCTTCTCTCTTGGTAAATTAATGACGTAATATGATGTAACTTGATGTACTATGATGTAAAGTATGATGAAAAGTGACTTGAGGAGGTAGATACATCAGTTAGAGTTGATTTGAGGATGAATGTATCAGTTTCCATAATTTTAGAGGCAAGTTGTTCCACTGCCTATTTTGTAGTTCCTAGTTTAGATTTTGTTGAAACAGCTCCTTGACTCATGGACTCGACCCCTGATGGCTAGCATAGTTGGTTTGATGCCTATATCTTGTACTTTCTTAGTCCTTTGTAAAGGTTGGACTCTTGTGGATGCATTGAGCTACTTTGTACATCACTTTTGCAGTTTGGCAAGGAAATAAACCAGGGTTTTGTAGCATTTTGTGGGATTCTTGTGGTAATATGATTTAGCATTGTTTTCTTCTCTATAATTCATTTGATCTTATGTTTATTTGTGCCATCATCTCTCTCTTTCAGCATAACTAAATGAATCAAGTTAGAAAGGTGGAATTCATTGGTGTTTCAATGCTCTACCTTGGGGTTTATTTAGTTCTACATGTTTTCTACTATTTGAAGAGGACTCATGACACTTGCATGCCCTCTCCAGCTCCTCACTAGTCTTTAGACACACCATCACACTCATTTCAAAGTGCTTCAACACTTGCCTACCTCGCCCCACAGAAACCTCTACAAATCTATGTTCATTTCCCGGACCCAAAGCTGCCTTCCCCATCTGATCCAGCAACCAACCATTAAAATCAAACAAATTCCTCTAAGAAAACATACCTAGCCTAAAATTAGTATCCATATCAGTCATCTCAAGCCTTCTTTGATATATTTTCATTGAGATTGACAAGGAGAGAGTCCTCTCCCGACCTAGTAGGGCTAGCTACCAGGTTAAGCGTGGTTTGATGTTACCCTGGACCTACCTTTCTCAGCCTGAGGTAGATTTAGGCCCTAACAGATTACTTCCTCTTTAATGATTTTGAAAACAATAATGTCTCTCAAATTTATAGAAGGAGATGCTTTGAGCTTTCACGTGCATCATTTTCACTATTTTGAAGTTTGTGAGAGCTTGCTGGAGCTAAAGAGGAGCATATTTTCCGTGGACCATTGCAGGAGATCTGAGAAACCATTTGACATGTCATCAGTCCCAGGTGAGAGCTAAAACCTTGCTCTATGCCTTAGTAAACTATTCTTAGCAATTTTCTGTGTGGAATTTTGCAGATATGAGGTGCCCTAAAGCCTTATTTGCACACTAATGCCCTCCAGATGGCCAGTAGGGAGCGTTAAATGCTTTGTATGATGCACTAGAGGGGGTTAATCCTCCCTGTGCAACATTGGGGGTAGAATTAGGGCTGTAGAGCGTAGTGAAAACCCTCATGCATGTATTCCTTAAGTGACTTCGCCCCATTTTAACTGTTTTTAGGGTTATTTTGTGTAGGTTTCAGGCTCAAATGACTCACCTATGGAGAGAACAGGCCCATGACAATGAGGAATTGTTGATGTGAAACGATCCAGCATGCATACTTGCATTGCATCGCTCTGGCTTATTAAAGTATACAAAGCTGGAGCTATGAAAGTACAGGAGGATTTACTGAGATGGATCATCCAGTGCTGGGATGAACACGAGCAAGTGTTTAGGATTGGAGATCAGGTGCTAGCGATTGACCGCGATGACATTTACTTTTTTACGGGTTTGTCGTGCCGTAAGGCACAAGCAAACCTCACCGATGGTAGGTCAGATCCACGATCTACCTCAAAGCTGGTACAAATCTACTGCATCCTTGAGAGTGGACTAGTCAGCAACAGAGTGCCTATAGAGAGGATTTGATCTCAATCTATGAGGGCAGTTTTATGGTTGATTGTGCGATTGGCGGGGTCAAAAAGTCCCCACGTAGTGACAGAGGCCCAACTGTTGCTTGTAGTTGACTGTGTCCAGCCATAAATGTTCAACTGGTGTGAAGCAGTGCTTCGACAGTTGAAGGTAGAATTAAGAGCATGCAAGACCTGTACCTAACATAGTTTTGGGTATGGTACTATCATAGTCTCATTTTTCCTTGAGAGGGTACCTATCATGCGCCCACGGATGAGCTTAGGTCCCTTTGATTCGAGGGATCCAAGGCAGGGTCGTTGGTCATCACTCAATCCTCGCACAGGAGGAGGACCACTACGAAACCTTTTTGACAAAAACTTCTTCCAATGGCTCCGTAGTGAAATTGTGATTGTTGATGACTATGCCTATGAAGGCATGGACTTTACCAGTGACCCAGACTTGATGCTACCGTCCTGGACCAACTGGGGTCCTCAAGGTGAGAATAATTTTGACAGTACTTAAGTATTTTTGTGCTTTTGAATGTATATGTAATGTTTTTTAAAGGTGAAATAAGAACTGACATGAAAATTTTATGCTTAACATAGATGTGGCGCCAGTATGACCTGCAGCGAACCTTGCTATGTGCAACGAGTCAGCCAACTACTTGCTGGAGGGGGCGATGCCGACAGTCTCCGTGAGGTTCTGAGGAACCTAGAGGGTTTAACTATGGGTGTCCCCCCCCCCCACCCCCCCCCTTCTTATGAGGGAGATTCTTGCTCATATGAAGCGGCACATCGTTGGTGTACCTGAGCAGTTTCTGGTTCCTCTTCAGAGGGTAGTTAGAGTTGTTTTAGCTTTTTTGGAGCAATAGGCTCTTTTTAGCAGGTGTTTTGGTGTAGCCATATGAGCGCTTGTAGCTATGCTTTGAGCCATTTTGTAGTTAAATCATCCAAGTTTTGGAATATTTTGATGTAAAAAACTAGATTTTGATCTATATATACAGATATTTTGGTATTTTGGTGGTGTAAATGTGTTTTTAAATGTTTTTTGTAACAAATTTTTAACTTTAATAAATGTTTTACTTCTCATGCATGCTGCTATAAAGAATGAGACAAATTCCAATCCAATACATAGTTAGCTAATGAATCAGCGACTATATTTAATTCTTGGGGAACATGCTCATATGTGATTATTTCAAATTGATGTTCCAAGAGTCGCACCCTTAGATAGTTATGTAAAAAGGCTAGATTACGAACCTGATAATGGTTTGTCGATTGGATAACAACTAGCTAGGAGTCTAACCTAACCACCAGATTAGAGAACCCCCTTGATGATGCTTTCGTGAGAAGAAAAACGACGAAAATGTACTCAACAATATTGTTGGTGATGGTACCAAGCAAGACCCCCCTCAAGCAAAATAGTTATGACTCGGGTGTGTAGATGACCCAAGTAGCTGATGAAATGTGCCATGTCTGATGACTAGCACCATCTGCATATCCTACGTATGCTAAGGGGAATGATGACATCTACATTGCAAGAAGAATGCATGAGACAAGTACTCCACTAAATAACAAAGAAATCCAATCACATCAAAAAAGGGTAAGAAAAACTTATGAATACATAAAATTCCAAAGCACATGCCTAGTGCAATACTAGGCACAATACTTTTTCAAATAAAGCCCATATCTGGGCTCCTTGAGTGGGATTCCTTCTTGGTCCTACAGTTCATATGCCCCCATGGGGAGGACTTCGTTACGACATAGGGACCTAGCCAAATGGGTCGAAGTGTGCATGCCTCCAAGAGGTTATCTTTTGGATGATAGTGCGATATGAAGTCGCCCTCTTGGAAAGAACAAAACCTAACCTCTTTCACAAATTGGGATTGTACCCACTCCTTGTGAGCTGCGAGTGCCAAATCGACATCTTGACAGGTTTTATCTAGATGTTTAAGGTATAGTAGGCATTCTTCTTCGACAGTAGGTCTAGGAATGGATTCAACAGCTATTTCTAGGGAAGGGATTGGCCACTCATTTTGTTTTTCCTCGTCATAAAGTTGGATCTCATGCATGAAAATGACGAATTAAAGTCGGGCATTTCCTTGTGAGACTAGACAAATTCATCGTGGGATTCCTCATAGGCAGGTGGAGCTCGCAATTTCCTCGGGACTACAATCTACTCGCATCTAGGTGTTTTCCATAATGCTTGTCCTGACTGAAATATCTATAGGCAATGACCTGGAAGTGTCACCCATGTTTCCTTCTGTATCCAAAGTTTGGATGATTGCGTATGGTGAAGAAACAATTTCTGTTAAGTCAGAGGATAGGATTTGAAGAGGCATCATGTCCGAATCAGATATCGGGATACTATGGTGCCAATCCTCCCAATGTTGCTCTCCAAAGCTCATAATTTCTTGAACGGCTTCATCTGTAGGTATGCGTTGATTGAATGGATCTAAAGGAGGAGTGGTTATGGGAAGGGAAATGGTCCCATCGATCATAACCAACATGAACAAAGATGTGAATGCAGATTGAATGCCTTGGTAGGCCGATTCAACTAGTGACAGTGGCATCTAGTCTCTGAATGTGTCAAGGTTTGAAGGAGCCATTAGGATCCAGGGATCGGTCAGTTCATGAGGAATTGATGAAATCATGTTAATCGATTTTGAAACCTGGGGTGGCTGAAGAGGAGAAAAACCCATAATGGAAGAAGCCTTCAGTAGATCAGTACCTATACTGACATAACTGTTAGTTCCACCTCCTACTAGGGGTACGGATACACTTGGTAATGGTGAATAATCGGGGGTGCAGAAAAACAACTGATCCACCATAATTACCTTTCCATCCAATGGAAATAGGTTGATATGAAAGATAGTGGATACAACGGCCATCATGGCATATTTCCAACTGCGACCCAGCAACAGATTATAGTCAATTTTCTTGTCCACGACTTCTACGTCCACCATTACTATTTTCCCATACAATGTGATAGGAAAACTGGCTAGGTATCCTATTGGGATAAAGGTATGGCCATTGAAATATTTAAGGGAGTTCGACGGTGGGGATAGGTTTGGGGAACCTAGGGTGAGCCAACATGAAGTTGACATGACACAGGTTGAAGCACCTTCGTCAATGACAGTTTTGTGTATACCTTTACCTTTTGAAGTGATATGCACCTAAAATGCAAGCTGGTGGGAAAGGGGAGGTTTACACTTGTCCATGTTGAAAATAGCAAGCATGGAATCTGTAGGGTCAATACCTCCAATAGCCGAAAGCAAAGCTTTCCTTTGGCTGGGGCATGTTTGTAATACTTTGAGCGCCAACATAGCCGACAACATTTGCACCAAATCCTCTACAATATTGTAGTGTTGGGCGGCATGTGCAGATATATTATGCATTGTGCGTCAAAGTGCCCCCTTGGGGGGTTGAATTACAAAGTCCTCGACCAACCTTTCGATATGCAGATCGTTGGGCAGCAATGGGTTTTGACCTGAGGATGGTTCTACTATCAGAGCGACAGGAGCTCCATAAGATTTGGCTCTTGTGGCAAGTTCTACCATTTCAAATGTGTAAATGGTAGAATATCATTCACCAGCTAAAGGATGTTGCGAACCATCGTTGCCCCCTAGTGTGGGTTGCAGTTAGCTGGCAACGATATTTTGTTGTTGTTGAGTAGGAAAAGGATTTCTAAGGAGAGTAGGTTCCTTTACGAGAATCCATTTTGACAAGGTAATATGTGCATTATTGAAGACGCAAACAACACCAGGTTACGTGGTCTTCAGCACAGAGTGCATGGATATCTGGTGCCTTTATCCTTTTCATCATTAGTAGGCGCGGAGGCCTTCTGTTTTTGGTTGGGCTGCTTGGATGACTGCTCTTTAGAAGGAGTGGTATTGTTCTTATTCTTCTTTTCTTTCCACCAGATTTTTGTGCAGATTGCATAGAGTTTATCGCAGTGGTGGGAAGAGTAGTCACTTTGGTAGAGGGGTCCACTGCCAGCTTGGCTTGAGTTGTTTTACAATGACCCCAAAGTTTGTGCCAACAATCCCGTCAGCGTGCACACCAGGGTGCTGAGTGGTGGAAGCATTGGGGTTACCAAGAGCATGGGGGATTATGTCGTAAAGAGTGCCAGACTATGAATAAATCATATCTAAGTGTTGGGCATGACATATGGTGTTATCACTGAAAATTTTCAAAAAACAATTTGGACAACTTGTATGGTTTCAAAGTTGTAAGTCAGTCTTGTTCAAGTAATTTTTCAAATTTTAAAAAAGGATCCAAGTATTTTCAGTTATGATTATGTATGGGTTCATCCATGAGAAGCAAATTGACAAGCACTTAATCAGAATTCTTTGAAGTCCAAGTGAAGTAGCTTCCCTTTTCATTTCAAGCGAGGCAATGATCGAGATTAAGATGTTGCAAGCTCTTTCAATTTTCATCTTGCCAGAATTCCATGGAGTTTTTTACAGAAGAGAAGGATCATAGGTCAGACAGGTGTATTATATTGGACAAGCTTTCAAACAGGTTGGCTGTTGGAGATTTTGCGAAAAACTTCAAGGAGGTCAACATGCAAGTCACCAAAGAATTTGTTTCCAATTTCACAGGATTTAATTCAAAGGTTGGAGTGCTTGAATTACCAATATCTCCAGAGGTTATATCTGTAGTCACTGAAATCCCAAACGAGACAATTTTAAAAAAAAGAGAACTATGTGTTTTTGACTCAACAGCAGTTTCGTAGCGTGCTATGACTGCTGAAGGGGACAGTTTTGGTTTTTTGAGGATCTACCTGAAAAGAAAAAGGAGATTATTTGAAAGGGATGTTGCTTAAGAGGTGTAATAAGATCGTTTTAGAAGTTTGAGCCCTAATCAAGGAAAATTCAGAAATGAAGACATATACACATACCAAACCTTGCGCTACGAAACCCCTGAAGCAGCCTGTTTTAGGAGAAAAACTGTTTTAAGTAGTCAACTTCCAGGAGGTCTCCAGAGCAACTGAAATAATATTTTGGAAAATTGAAAGAGATTTTTATTCCCAACGTACTGAAATAGAACAACCTCTTTCAGTTTCTTTAAATTAATTATGAGCTGGGAGAAATGGGTGATTAAACTTGCACTATGAAACTGCTGTAGGTGCAAGTTTTTCACAGGCATATTTCTCTGTTTTACACTTGTTTTTGAAAGGAACATTCTGGGAGGTAGGGATGGTGTTTCAAAAAACCAAGAGAGGTTTGTGTTTAGCATGGATTGGTCCACAAAATCCTCCTTCCGTTTTTATAAATACGGTTTTTGTGAGAAGTTATGAGCTCTGTCCCAAGACCCATGTTTCAGCCAGAACAGAGCAAGGGACAGTCTCCTAGTTTCTAGGAACATCAAAGATCAATTTTGGACAGCTGGAGAAGTATTTTAAAAAACAAAGAGAGGTTGTTGTTCTAGAAATCCTTTAATACAAAAACCTCCCCCAGTTTCGAAAAATGTGTCATGTATGAGGAGATAAAGGTTCTGTCCCACGTGCCATTTTTCAGGGATCCTAAACCTAAAAACAGGGAAACATGTTCCCTAATTTCTAGGGTTTGTCTTCAACAGTTAGATGACCACGTGGGAGGCTTCATCAAGTTCGAATTCATGGAGTTTTAGGTGTCAAATAATATTTTAAATGTTTAGATAAGGTTGTTTTGATCATAATGAGGAGTTACACTCCTAATTGTTTTAGGTCTCTAGGACTCCTAGTTAGCTGTCCTTTGTATTAAATAGTTTGTTTAAGTGTCAATAGGTGTCAAATAAGGAGGAATTCAAATTCCCCTCATGCTAGAGGAAGGAATCTACATGAACTCTATAAATGGGAGAAGAACTAATGTATTAAGGGTTGGAAATTTTATGGAAAAGCTTGTATTTGGCTTATGTGAGACTCATTTTCAGTAATACATGTTTGACTTTACTTCTCAAGATTCATGAAGGATTTTTTATGTTCAGAATATGTGATGTTTTCCTTTTTTTAATTCTTACAGTGGTATGGATGTATAATCACTCAGAATTCACTGAATGTGCTCTGACTTCCTGTATACATTTATAAACTGTGTGGTCCCATATGAGTTTATGTTCT